>OZ036002.1:15953380-15980880 GCA_964035015.1 Corallium rubrum
TCTTCTGCTGCAGCCCTCACAAGCCAAGTTGAACAACCTGCCTGGTTGTGCTGTATATTTTGTCAGTCCAAGCATTATTCCGCAGAATGCAAGAAGGTCAAGGATGTTGCATCACAGATGAAAATATTGAAAGAAGAAGGTCGCTGCTTTGTGTGTCTAAAAAAGGGACACCGTGCTAACAACTGCCCAAAAACCCGAAGCTGCAGGAACTGTGAGAAAAGGCATCATCAAGCGATATGTGGAGCGGATCAAAAGAACAAGGGCCAGGAAACAACACCTACCAACAAGACCAGCCAGGAAACCGAGCCTAAACAAGATGTTTTACCAACTACAACTAACGTTGCCCGCACAAAAACAAATGTTGTACTACAGACTGCAAAAGCATTTGCGCGTGGAAGAAATGAAGCGAAAGTAGTAGAAGCAAGAATCTGTTTGATGGGGGAAGTCAGCGCTCGTTTTTCACTCGGGAATTACAAGCGAAACTAGGTGTTAAGCGAAATGGAACTGAAACATTACACGTAAATACCTTTGGTGGCAAGAATTATTCAAAGCAAAAGTGTGACATAGTGGAACTCTGTGTCAGCAAGAATGGTGATGAAACCGTGATCAAGGCCTTGACGTTTCCTATTATTTGTTCCAAGCTTTCATCGACAACCGAAGTCAGGAGTTATCCTCATTTACAGGGACTGGAACTTGCTGATGACTTTGATGACCCAACTAACAGCAACGTTGATCTATTGAATATTCGGTTGTCCTTCAGCAGCATGAATACGAGAAGAAGAATAATTTCAAATGAAGTCGAATCACTGCTGTAGAGAAAAGTTTTCTGACCGCCCCAACCGGGAATCGAACCCAAGGTCTCTGGTTTCACGTACCAGTGCTCTACCACTGAGCTATTGGGACTCTCGCCTGAGGCAGTCAGAAATATCCATATACTAGAAACACATGAATGTAACAACCCCTCGCCCTCTTTTATTAAATGTTTTTTTTGAAACCCCCACCCACCCACCTACCAAGATTAAAATAAGCACATCTGATATACAGCCAATATAAAAACAAACAGATATAAAAACAAATAATCCTCAAGATAATTCTATAACTTATGAATAAGATGACCAAACTGATTTAACATTTCAAAGCAAAACTTAGATTTCATTATTAAATTCTGGTTGTACAAAATATGTTTTTAGGAGGTTTCAAAAGGGATTATTTTTAACAAGCTTTAAATGGCTTCCCTATGCATACATGTCTTGCAAAGGCAGAATTAAATGTCAACAGCTCAAAAATTACATTTATAATAGAGTCCAGGATAAAAACAATTCGGTAGAATCGGATTCTAGAAAGTAGTATTAAACAGACAACGTTTCAGTCGAAAATTTGGAAATGCAGCCCAAAAAATCGCCAAAGCCCATGAGTATTTAATAACAAAAGGTGGTTGCAATGCCAATAAAATCATCACGTCTACATAAGCTTATAAAGGTAGTGTTTTAAGTTAGCTTTAGTTAAGCTTATTTATGGTTTGGACGAGCAAAGCGAAAGCACGAAAACGTGAAGCAGTGTATTGTTTAGGTTAAGCGAAAACTTGAAAACAACAATCCTACCGTTAACTTTTGACCACGGAATCACTGTAATTCAGATGGAGTTTTTGTTTACCATACGTTGTTTGGTTTCTTCAAGTTCTCTGGTTTCTCTTCAAGATATATTAAACGGGTTGTTTGTATCCTTCTTTTCTTCGTGCTCCATTTCGTTTCGTTTAAATAAACGAAAGCAAAATACTATTTAATTTGCTTGAGAGTTTATAGTTTTCTTCGTCGCTAGTCACCAGTGCCCAACAATTCTTACCGCGTGACACCGTACAAACATATATATAAATATATATATATAAACTATTTCCCAGATTTCGTCTCCCTCGCTTTTTCTACCCGCGTGTAAAATGGGCTCCACGCGTGTCGAGATTGGCACCCTCACCGGGCTCCGGGCCTTCGGCCCTCCGCCCGGCTCGGGGATTATATATCGCACACATTACCGTAGCTCATCGGGGGATATCTAATCCACCGGAACGAAGAGTTAGGTATCTTTCCCCAGGACGAAGTCGGCTTGACTCAAGCCAATGTAAGTTATTAAATATTCGGTTGTCCTTCAGCAGCATGAATACGAGAAGAAGAAGAATTTCAAATGAAGTCGAATCACTGCTGTAGAGAAAAGTTTTCTGACCGCCCCAACCGGGAATCGAACCCAAGGTCTCTGGTTTCACGTACCAGTGCTCTACCACTGAGCTATTGGGACTCTCGCCTGAGGCAGTCAGAAATATCCATATATTACAGCAGTGATTCGACTTCATTTGAAATTCTTCTTCTTCTCGTATTCATGCTGCTGAAGGACAACCGAATATTTAATAACTTACAATGGCTTGGGTCAAGCCGACTTCGTCCTGGGGAAAGATACCTAACTCTTCGTTCAGGTGGATTAGATATCCCCCGATGAGCTACGGTAATGTGTGCGATATATAATATATGGATATTTCTGACTGCCTCAGGCGAGAGTCCCAATAGCTCAGTGGTAGAGCACTGGTACGTGAAACCAGAGACCTTGGGTTCGATTCCCGGTTGGGGCGGTCAGAAAACTTTTCTCTACAGCAGTGATTCGACTTTATTTGAAATTATTATTCTTCTCATTGATCTATTGGTAGGATCAGATTATTATTGGGAATTCATTACTGGCAATGTGGTCAAGGTAATCTCTGGTCCTGTGGTAGTGGAAAGCAAGCTCGGATGGATACTATCGTGTGTCGTTGACACAGGTGAATCGAGTTGCAGCACAGAGAGCTCATCAACACACCTCATTCTGCACAAGGCAGACATCGGACTACCAGAACCCAGCTACAACGACCTTGTGGCACGTTAGAGAAATTCTGGCAGACAGAATCCATTGGTATCCGTGACAGGGATGAAGAAGTAAAACCCGAGTATGAAAGTGTTTTGGATGATATGCATTATGACGGTGAACGGTACAACGTGAAGTTATCTTGGAAGCCCAAAGTGGTCAATTTACCAGACCACTATAAACTCAGTGGAAACCGAGCAAATTACTTGCTACGACACCTGAAGAAAAACAAGGAATTACTGGTAAAATATGATTGTATAATCCAGGAGCAATTGGAAAGCTGGTGTGATAGAAATTGTTGACCCTAAACAAATCAGTGGTGGAAAGACCCATTACATGCCTCATCATGGTCTCAGTAAGAGAGAACAAGTCTACAACCAAGCTTCGGATTGTGTGCGATGGTTCTGCACATGAAAAGGATGACCACACCTCGATCAACAGCTGTCTAAGGCAGGGGCCAAACCTGATACCATCCTTCTTCGATATCCTTCTGCGATTCAGAATTCATCAAGTGGGATTAGTTGCTGATATTGAGAAAGCATTCCTCAAGATCGGAATTAGTCCTATCCAAAGGGATTGTCTGAGATTCCTGTGGTTCCAAGATGTTACGACAGAAGAAAACCCAAAGCTTATCGAGTACCGATTCTGCCGACTCGTTTTCGGGTTAAAACCAAGCCCAGCAATTCTTGGAGCAACCATTCTTCATCATCTTTCGCAACAAGAGCAACAAGACGCTGTCATCACCCTTAACGATAGTTTGTATGCCGACGATTTGACAACAGGTGGGGACACGGTCACGGAGGCCTTTGAGTTGTACCAGTCATCCAAGTCCATCATGGCCAGTGGAGGATTTAACCTTCGCAAGTGGGCCTCAAACTCTGCTGAACTGTGCAAGCTTATTGAGGTAAATGAGCTTGGAACACAGATAACGCAACCGCTGTGGACCGAGATGCGAGCCAAGGTATAACCGAAGATGACCAGTCCTATACAAAGAGTTCCGCGGGCTCATTTGCAACCAACACAGAAGATCTGGCCAAGATACTGGGTGTGAGTTGGGTGGGATACTCAATCGGACATGTTGCTATACGATTTCGAGGAACTAAGGAAATATGTTTCTACATTACCTGCAACGAAGCGTTCAATCTTGAAGCTTTCTGCCAGAGTCTTTGATCCGTTTTTGTGTCGCCATTCATCGTCAAAGTGAAGGTCCTCTTCCAAGAATTATGCGCTGATAAATCAAGTTGGGATGATGAACTACCTTGCGAAATGAAGCAGAGGTGGAGTGCTCTTATCAACGAGTAGCTAGTTCTTCAAAACCTTCGTATTCCTAGATGTTACTTTTCGTTCTCATCAGGATGGAGCTACATGGGTTCAGCGACGCCAGCCAGAAAGCTTACGCAGCAGCCGTCTACATCAGAAGGGTCGTCAACGATCATGCTGAAACTACGTTGATGTGTAGCAAGTCCAGAGTGGCCCCGTTAAAGCTTCAAACAATACCCCGTTTGCAACTCTTAGGTGCTCTTATTCTAGCTCGTTTGATGAACACGGTGCTGAATGCACCTAAGCAAGGTCACGACAACCGATGCCATTTATTGTTGGACCGATTCAACCGCAACCCTGTATTGAATCCGAAACGAGAAGAGCTGGAAGCAGTATGTTGCACGCAGAGTTGATGAAATCCACAAGCTAACGCCAACCAAGGTTTGGAGGCATTGCCCGGGTAGACAAAATCCTGTAGATCTGCCCTCCAGAGGAACGACTGTCCAACAACTCATTGAAAGTGAATTATGGTGGAGTGGTCCCGAGTTTCTCAAGCACGACGAGTTGGCCTCCTATGATCAGTGAAAAAGAGTCCGAACAGTCTGCTTTAAGTGAAGTTGTCAAGCAACCGCCTATCGCAACCCATGTCTTCGCCCCCACACAAGACACCAGCCCAAGACTACGTGTAAGCCAAATAATCAAGATCGATACATTCAACAGTTTAACAAGGCTACTCTGCATAACCGCCACAGTGATTAGAATTGTGAACTAGCTAAAGCTCCGCCTGAAAAGTACAGAAGGAAATCCACGTGAAACCGCTGTGGACGAGCAGTTAACCGCTGGCGAGATAAACTATGCAAGAACGCAATGGATTTTGTCAGTTCAAGAAGAGTTTCTACGACAAAGAACTCAACGCTGTTATTCACAACGATTCAAACCCTCCTGCTTATGTTAAACAGTTTGGGCTCTTTTTGGATGTTAACCGAGTTTTACGTTGCAAGGGAAGACTACAAAATTCCTCTCTGGCTTATGCAGCGAAGGATCCCGTGCTTTTGCCTGCCAATCATCACCTTTCGTCACTGATGATCAAAGATGCACATCACAAGACGATGCACAGCGGCGTTCAGAGCACCCTTACTTGCTTGCGAGAGAATTACTGGATACCCAAAGGAAGAGAGTCTGTGAAACTTTTCATCAAACAATGTGTCGTATGCGCAAGGCATTCAGGAAAACCATCTGCTGTTATGCCGCCTCCTCAATTGCCACGAGAAAGAGTAGATGAAGGACCTCCATGGAGTAACGCAGGCGTGGACTACGCCGGGCCTTTGTACGTGCGAAAGAAGGATCCGTCCAACGTTAATGCGACTGAAAGGGTATATGTTTCCCTAGCCTGCGAGCAGGCTCTCTCAACGCGGCGCTGTGAAATGAGAGCCTGCAACAATCCTAGGGGTAAATCGATAACGCCCACTTAATTAATATGCAAATGTTGCGAATCAAACCAATCACATTCTTCCGGAAGTCTGTGTAAAAACCGTCATTCCAAGCACAATCCGAAGATGTAAATTTCACACTATCAACTATACCAGCTCGTTACTGAAAACTCAAAATCTGTTTATAAGAAAGCCAGAAGCAATGTAACGCATCTAACGATTATTGGGTATGTAGTTAGGAGTTCAAAATATTCAACTTTAGACTAAAAACATGTAGCGAAACAGTTTAGCGATGCATGCTAACGTCTCAGTTTGAATCATTGAAATTGAATGCACTAAGATTGGATCGTGACAACCGCAGATCTTAGTTTTATAAGTTTGCTATCTCTAATTTGTGGAAGAGAAACATAACTTTGATTTTGCACAGAAACATTGACAAATCGTTTATATTCGAGATTTATAGGTGTTTGTGATTCACTGCACGGCATTCACTGATCCAGGTGATGTCGACAGAATATCGTCAAGATAGCGCTTCTCGTGTAAATGTGCAAGTTGCAAGAGGTCAAAACGAAGACTTTCACGAACTGCTGTATACGAACGAACATGAAATGAGTTACGCTCCTTCGTAGCTAGGGAAGGTGCGAAAACCTAACTTAAATGAACATATAGACACTTTCAGACGCTTTCAAAGATAGCCGACATTTTGAACCAGGTGCGTATCATTATAGTCTAAACGGCGACATATTAATAGTTAAGAAATTCAAGTGTTTTATCAAATTTAGCAAGACTTCCCTTTTGGCTGTTGAGTTAATGGGTCATTCTGAACTGAATAACTGGTAGCCTCGAGCCAGTCGGCTTCGATAATATAAAGAATGCTAGACGCACTGGCGCACAAATTGGATAATATATCAATTGAGTTCCAGACAATAGCACAGATATTTGTTAATGGCAGAAAGAAACCTCGTTTGAAAAAGAGCTTACCTCATTTAGCAATAATCTTTATTACACGAATTGTGTGATCTCCCCTTATTAATATGTTTTGACGTTTGGAACGGCACATTATTATTGAGTCAAGGCGACGCAAAGGGCTCGATTTGTGATGAAAGTGATGACACTTGCTTCTGTATTATAAAGCCAGACACTGACAGACAGAGAGATTCATGGAGTTTCAACCCGGATCTACTTTGCTATTTCTTTTCTTTTGTTCCACAGCGGTGTGTTTTAAAAATATTAAGAGCTACGGCGTCTTTAATAGCCGTCTTGTTGAAATATGTCTCACTCCATGCATTGCTGAAGTCCGTAAACAATAACTTTAAAAATAATTTATTCTGCATTAATTTTGTTCGACCAATAGAAACTCGCGGCCGCCAAATTCGACCAATAGAAATACGCGGCCTCTGACGGCCGCGAGTGATGAAAAAAAAACATGCTTTGTTGCAGGCCCACATTTCACAGCAACAGGATGGCCTGCCCGCAGGCTAATGTTTCCCTTTTGACTGGTTGGCGGATGTACCGCAGAACAGTTCCTAAGAAGCGTTTAGCCGCTTTACGAGCAGAAGAAGCAGACTCCCCAGAGTGCTGATGTCCGACAACGCAAAGAACTTCAAATCGTGTCGCAAGGAAATTGAGAACATTCGTCGTTCGTCCCAAGTAAAAGCTCATCTGGCCAACCGTGGAGTGAGCTGGAATTTCATTGTTGAGAAGGCTCCCTGGTGGGGTGGGTTCTTGGAGAGAATTATTCGTCTTACCAAAGATTGTCTCAAAAGATCAATTGGAAAAGCCCTGTTGACCTTCGATGAGATGCATACGTTGCTGGTTGAGATTGAAGGAGTGTTGAACACTCGTCCGTTGACATACATCTATGACGATGTTGAAGGGATTTCCTATCCCTTGTCTCCATCACATCTTATTTACGGAAGGAGAATTGCTTCCACGCCAATTGAAGAGTACAGAGACATCAAAAGCACCAATGATAGTCTTATGAGGCGAATGCGGCACCACCGAAGACTATTAACTCAGTTCACCACCCGTTGGTCGCAAGAGTACCTCACCAGCCTTTTAGAGAAATCCAAAGCCATCAAGGACAGAACCAAAGAAGAGACGCTAGCCGTGGGAGACATTGTGTTCATGAAGGAACAAGGGACTGCAAGATGTCTTTGGAGAATGGCGAGAATAGAAGAGTTACTGCCTGGCAGGGACGGCAAGGTCAGATCAGCAAAGATTAGAGTTATAACGAAGGAGACAAAGAAACCTACAATGTTACGAAGACCCATTCAACTATTGATCCCCACAGAATTGACCTCAATAAAAGGAAACTGAACACATGCATGCAATACATTTTAGTTGATCACCATTGGTGTCAACGAGGGGAGTGTAGGAACGTTGAGTTTTTTGTAGCTTCTCGGGCTACCTGTTTACATGTATTTTGATTGGCCAATTAGGCACGTGACAAGCTCCTCCAGAGCACATTTTCCGGTTGTTTATTTCAGTGTGTTCTGTTATGTATTTTTGGTGAATGTATGAATAAATGTGTGTGTTGTTTCTTGATGTAAAATGCGAAGTTAACTACAACGTCCTCAAACACGTTACCGAGCGACCAAGGACGTGTATACACGTCCTCTAGCAACTTGTGTATTGTTTCCCTCGGTCGTTCATCAAGTTTCGCCGTGGTCGTTTCAAAGGGCCTGGGAATAAATAAGAAGTCCGCTGACTCAACAGTTTGTCTCGTGGTAGAGTATTATTCGGGAACCTTCGATCGTTTTCAAAGTGTAAAAACATGGAGGAAGTTCAAAGTAGTGAGAGTGCCGAGGGAAGCGAGTTAGAGGACGAGGAAGAGGACGAGGCAGAAGTAGAGTACGAGGCAGAAGTAGAGTACACGTTGGCCAAGGAAGAATTGTTTTTAGCTGGCGTTTGTGTTTTACTCGAAATCCAAGATGGCCACCAGTAAAAACTCACATGGCTGAGAAAGGTGCCAGAACTTGCTGAAAATACTTTAAATGACTTCTTAGTTCAATCACAGAAGTAAACAACAGTTATATGATGATTTTTGTACAATGTGGCTGCCGGTTGCTGGGGTTACAAAGTGTTGGCATTCAAAGGGTTTAAAGTGCTAATGAAATGATTATTAGAAAGAACACTTGAAAATGACAACGTAATATATTTTTCAGTGTTTCGTTTCCTTGCTTTATTTTTGAGGTGTTTCAAGTTGTTTGATATGCAAATTAACATCTTGACATCACATGTGTATAATGAGTTATTGGAGAAGGTTATATATCTATGTTATTATCAACCATAATCACTTGAAAATCTACATGTTTGGTGTGTTGGGATAAACACATCCACACGCTTTCTTCGAATTAATTTGGTTTGATAATAGCAATGATATATAATTTGGTTTGATAATAGTAATGATATATAACCTTCTCTGATAAGTCATTATGCACATGTTTAATTTGTATATCACAATGAAGCAAAGAAACAAAAAACTGCAAAAGAAGTTCCTTTGTCATTTTGAGTGTCTTTCCAATAAGACAGACTTAATTTTCGTTTCATAGGCACTATAAAATACTGATTTGTTAGAGGTGCTATGTTTTGCCAGTATATCCAAGAAATGTTTCATCATGAAATTCAAAAACAGTCTCCGTTATTGCAAGTAATAGATCAAACACGAAGAAGAGTGTTTCATCCGACATCCAAACCAGATTTCTCCTCAAACGAATCTGTGTTTAAAGAGAAAATCAAGGGGAAAGTTGGCTTAATTTATGTAATTTCTTTCTCGGATGTCCAAACCTCCGTCTCGGTACTGATTTCCTTTCTTTTTATCATTTGAATTATTTGTTAACGAGTTCGATAAGTAATATATCATACACGAGAAGCAGTTTATTATCTGATTTGAAACACCGAGACATGAGTTGAAAAACGAGGCGATAGCCGAGTTTTTTTTAACACACTTCGAGGTGTTTTTAAATCAGATGATAAACGGCTTTCGAGTGCATGGTATAGCTTCTCAAACGAATCAGTATTTAAAGGGAAATTAGACGTAAAAGTTGTCTTAATTTATGGGAGTTTATTACCACATTTACAAACAACGTCTCGGTAACTGATTTCCGTTGTGTTTTCCTTATGAATTATTAATGAGTTTGCGAAATCCTGATGAAACATTCTTCCTCGTGTATGATATATTTCAAACCTATCAACTGAGTATTAGCCGGAGGTTTTCTGTGCGAAAAAAGACCAAACTGTTTTTCTGAAAATAACGCCGATTTTCTATGTTAGGTTGATTTTAGCGATGGATTCGAAACACGGCGAGATTTCCAGAGCAATGAGAAATAGAGGTGTTGAAATATTTTTGATGGGAGAGGTATGTAGAACGTGAAATATTAAAGGACAATTGCAACAAAACTCACAATTCTTAATTTATGACGATAAATAAAAATCCGATAAATAAAAATCCGATAAATAAAAATCCGAAAAGGTAATTCAAATAGCTAGAACATTTTTTTATAACAACATCACTAATTTATTCTGCCATCATACTTTCATAATTTGCCTAATTAACTTGGAAGTTAGTGACGTCACAAGTTGGGTAAATTTTAACATCACACTTAGCTGATAGACTAGTGCTTTCCATGCTTTTGAAATTTTTGTAGTGCAATGATGTGAAAACCCGACATTAACTAAAAGCGAACTTTAGACATTCATACATTATATCGGTGTAACGATAAGTAAAATTTTTGCTTTACCCAGCTTGAGACGTCAGGTGCATATTAAAAAAATCGTCCCAGACAGCGTATGACAAGATTGGGTTTTTTTTTGTCTAAATTAGCGATGTTGTTTTTGACAAAAATCTTTCGTATTATTTGGACATTGTATATAGTAAGCATGTTTTTTGGATCGGAAAGACAGAAATTAAAAATTATGATTTTTATTGTCCAAGAATTTTTAGCAACGAAAGTTCTTAGCGAAGCTCTGGGAAGAGGAACAGGTGGGCAATTTGTCTGCACATGCGCCGCAACAATGCGTGGATTTCGCGTGGACTCGTGAAATGTGCGGGACACATTCCCGTCCGCGATATAATTGGAAAGGAAACAAACAAAATGCTATATTCAATGTCGAATTAATCTATACTGGCCCATGTTTACCGAATGAATTACCGACTCAGCAGTTCAATTGCCAGCCAAAGATTAATAAAATCACGGTGTGAAAGTAATGCGAACGTCTAGTTTTTGAGATATTTTTGCATTTCTGCTTAACTTGCCATTCGAATTTTGCCACAGTCAACGGCTGAAAATGACGTTCCCCCGGAACTACACAAGAAGCTTAATGTGTGATAAAATCACATAATTGGAAAAAGATATGTAGAAATTATAGTCAAAGCGCCTTCAAGAGTTGCTGTTGACAAAACAAGTGTGGTTTTTTGCTCAGTCTTCAAACCCACTATGTTCTGCTTGGGCCGACCATGGATGATCGTGAGCGATTTTTTAACGTGTTGCCCATTTTCTCAAAGATAATTTTGATTCAGGCAAACAGATGAATAAAAATAAACTGCCTTAAAGCTATTTTGAAAGCTATCCTTCGTCAAAGAGTTGGGTTAATTGCTGTTTTCGTTGAAAAGAGAGTAATTCGATTAACTCTTGTTCGCAAGAAAAGCTTTGAAATGAATATGTAAAGCACATTTTTGGAACATAAAAGTATGAACGATAAATATGTGAACTTATCTTGAGGTAAAAGAAAACTCGTTTAATCGATCCTGTGAGCTCGAAGAGAAAGATATCGAGGAGTTGAAATCAATTTTCTTTAAGATCATCTTTGTAAAATGCCGTACATCCGCTGCTCCGATAACGAACCTTATCAGCTTCAACGAAAAACACCGAGGTGAGCTGGATCGACAAGCTTGGAAGGCATATTAAAAACGAAGAAAACCTCAGAAGTTGCTCTTAACCCTTTCAACCCTTTGCGGCCTCCCAATGACGAGTAAAATCGTCTGACGTTAGCCAGAGTAAAATACTAAAAGGGAATTCAGGGTTGAAAGGGTTAAAATCTTATTTTGACTTTCGCTTAAAGAAAATGTCAATAAAGAACAAATACGCCGCGATTTTTTTGTCAGCGTAGACAAATTTAGTACAGATGTATAACTTATACGCATGTATTATGATCAATAGTGATTGCACCTATATTCGTTTTAGCGTGATGGCGAATCATGCAGTCAACACGATCTTCATGGTATATTGCAAGCAGTAGGATGCCGTAACTCTAGAGCTGTGAACGCTTTGACGAGTTACCATGAGAAATATAAAGATTCACTTGGAGGTACGTGTAACCTATTGTCAGTACTTTGGCGTGATGTTTTATCATGCAGACCCCGTTTTCGGCTAACACTCACATGTATATGGCTGGGTTGTTTTTCTGGTCAGTACGCAAAACGATGCATGCTGATTGGTTACCAATCGGTCGGGATCCTACGATATTGTACAACCATTCACGATATTGACCGGCCTGTCAATGCGGGAAAATTTCTGAATTGATTTGTATACAAATACAAGAGAACAAGGTGCTTTTACTCAAATGTTTGAATAATGAAATATGTTGAGACATTAATACTTCAGGTTTTCTTTAAAACTATTTACCTAAAAACACGACAAATAGACCTTTTCACCAATAGCGGCGCCATCTTGAATTCGCAATGCATTGTGGTCTATCCAGGGTAATAAGCTCAATTAAAAGGGTGATTGCTTAGTGTTGAAACACAATGCGGTATTTTTTTCTTGATAAACACTTTCATGGCAACAATGTCTAGATATGATCGTTGTCATATTGGTAAAAGCAATAATTCTCGTACGTATAAAGATACATTTGCCATGTACATCTATCCTTACACGTCCGAGAATTGTTGCTTTTACCAATATGACAATTATTATATTTAGATATTGTTTCCACGAAAGTATTTATAAAGAAAAAAATACTGCATTGTGTCTCAACACTACGCAATCGCCCTTTCAATGGAGCTTATTACCCTGGATAGACCATAATGCATTGCGAATTCAAGATGGCGCCGTTATTGGTGAAACGGTCTATTAAAGCTGAACTGGTGTAAACAAGAAGCGACACGAAAAAGTTAACACTTAACGGGTAAGAATGGCAAACTCCGAAGACAAATACAGTGTTCAAAACCTATATATATACAGGGCCTATATATATATATATATATATATATATATATATATATATATATATAATGAGCTCTAAAGGCCCTGTTACACATAGCTTTTTCTTGTGCAATTTGCGTCGCCAAAAAACAAACTTCAAGTTGCACAGCAATTTTTAGCGTGAGGCATCTCGCGCAATTGACTTTTCAGATTTTCAAATTGTACAAAAAGTTGGTTTGGTACCTAATTTTGCAACAAATTTCTACAAGTTACACCCGCAAGATTACGTGTAACATAGGTTGTGACTGCGACTTGTGTTTAGAAGGCGGGTATAAAAGATGGCAGATGCTGGAAAGTAAAGCTGGAAATGAAACTGGGATTAATGAATCAGGTTATCCAAGCTTTCTCCGACATATCTCGTTTCGATTGTTTACCTTCCAATCCGATTATTAAGAAAACAATTGCGAATGCTTTTCTGTTGCTGACCATGTTGGATTATCATATGCAACTCGCAACATTTTTTGTGCCAAGCATGTTTCGAAATGGTCGAGTACAACACGTATAATTTTTTTTGACGCAAGTTGCACAAGAACAATCTACGTGTAACAGGTGCCTAAGTAGCCATATAGTAAGTCTGTATTGGAAAGTATTTGCTCTCGCTTTTATTGTACAAACTTCGCTCTTTCGTCGCTTGTCCTCGACGAAATGCTCCCCGTAAAGATCTCGACGAAATGTAATCCGTAAAGATTACTCGGTTAGTAATGTTAAAGATATTTTTTGATCGATTTTATGTGCTATTTATATCTGATGGTTCAGGAACACTCTTAAATGCCGTGCACGTTGGATCTCTGTTGTACGAACTGATGCAAAGAGGAAAGGATCTAAAAACTTCATTTGCGATGTCAATTAATCACGTTTATGGACAGAAGGAAGAACGAAAAATTGATGAGGTAACTAAACTACATTCTTTATTTTTAGCTGTAGTAAGATTTTAGTACCACTTAATGATCCAACTCCTTATACGCATATTTTGCGACACTAAGAATACAGCTATGACACACACGCATTGTGTGTGTGGGAGAAGGGTTCGGGGAGAAGTACTCCGAATAGTGAAAATTGTGGTCTGCCTCATCCCAACAACTCAACGTTACGATCTTAGTGGTCCTATAGGGGTAATAATCCCCAAGTAGGACTCTAGTCTAATGTCCTAGGGGTGGTAGATCCCCATGTTGGACTTTGCCCAAGGGGTCGTAGTTCCCCAAGGGCATCCTACATGTCCAAGGGGTAATAGATCCACGAGTTGGACATTCCTTACTTTCGACTAATTCTTATAATTACATCAATTCGTATGAGTCTATGGGGTTGAGGGTGACCTTTGGGGGCACTTCATCCCCACAAATACGCAGAATGCGTATTCCCCATGGACGAATAGCCCTCCCCCTGAAAATTGGCTCAGATGCGTCGGTATATAGTTCAAGGCAGTCTGAGTTTTGCCATGAAGAGGATAAGAAAACTTGCACCCTTCCAGTTAACAATAAACTGTTTCCGCATCTCGAGATCTTTAAAAGGCCCGCGCCTAAGCTTTATATGATTGATGGTGCGGCTTTGTAAGATTTCTCGTCAGCTCGATCATTCGTTGAAAATTTAGAGTGCCTATTAGAGATTGAAGTTCTTTTAAAGTACATGACCGTTTGTTTTGAAATAGGTCGAAAGCTGCCTGTAGGCGTTCAATTTTTTTAATTTTTTTTTCATCCTGACACTGTCTAAGATAATGCCCATAAATTCGAATACTGTTGCTGGACCCTGTGTTTTACCGGCGGCTGTTGGAATGCTAATGTTTTTTAAAGTAAGCAACATGGCAGTTAAACTTGTTGACAAATGTTATCATACGGTGGTGAAGGTGATGGTGGCTCAATAATGAGAAAGTCATCAAGAATATGACACACAAACGAAATGTGACACTTATTTTGTAAGATCCACTCAATGGCGTCGGAAAGCTGGTTGAAAAAATATGCAGCGCTCCTTAGACTTTGTCATAATAATATTTACCGTTCCGAAACATGCCGAGAAGTTCATAATCGTCTGGGTGAACTGGAATGAGCGGAAACAATTCTGTCCGAAACGTTTTATGCTTTCAAGAATTAATGCTTGTCGTGCCCGACTTTGGAAATGAAATATGAACTCTGATCGTGCGGAACTTAGCCGAATTCTTTTTTGGTACTAAACTAATTGGGAAGGCTTGAAAAATAGTAAACGGTGGGGTATCGAATGGACCAGCCACGCGGCCAAGAGAGATATCTTTTTCCAAATTTGAAGTGACAATGTTTGGATGGGTAAAGGCGGTAGGCAATTTTTTTTTTAAATCTAGGGATTCGCTGTCCATCAAATCCTATTCGGGCCCCATATCTTAAATTGTCACACAATTGTGAAACGAACTGTGGGTTCGCGTGCCCAGCTAGTGTGTCTTCTAGTTTAGTAACTACAATAGGTGTTGGTATCAAATATTTACGTACATTATTAGCGTTTAGCTCTGTTGGAATTGCGCTGGCTGTTGAACGAACGGTCTTCGTCTGTTCGTGGCCTTTGATCGACTGAACAATGACATCCGGCGTGTGCGCCGTCGCAGCGGTTACAAATATGGTGGTACATGGGTTTCTTTTGCAGATTCCAGTCCTATTGAAGTTGCGGCAAATCTATTTCTGACCAATTTAAAAATTTGTTTAGCACAGCTTTCCGACGAAACTTGAAGTCGTAGATGCACCAACCTGGCCCTCTGTGGCATTGCGCAGCGTGGCGAATTCGTGCGTAAAACGCTCATGTACGTAGTGAAGGCAGTTGTCCACTGTTCGATCTCTGCGATATTCGTGCTGGGTTGGGTGGATCTCTTAACTTTAATCACATAGTTCTCAAGCGTTAACAAAACGGGCTGTTCGTCTGTTGTAATAACCAGATTTTTCGGCAAAAGTTTAGACAGTTCAAAAAACTCACCCGACTGAAGTTGCAGTTCACGTATGTGGCTGGTAGCTGTCGACTCGAAGAATTGGTGGAGATGTGTGCAGTGTCTCGGTGGTTGTCTGTCGTAAATCAGTCGGCGGTTCGTTCGGGACCACTGGACCAGACGTGCTTGTCATGGCTTTAACGGCAGCGCGAGCGGCGTTGGTAGCTATCTCATTCACTGATTCTGGAGCACTCCTCGCGGCGATAGATTGTATTTGGGTCAACTGGACGTCGTTCAGTAAAAGACTTTGGGAGGTGTAGATGGCGTCTGGACGCTAGTTGATGGAACATCGGCCGTGGTAGCGGTTTCGGTTGCATCGTTGTTCGTTGAGGCATGTCGTTGCAATCTAGCGATCAATGTGTTTCGACGGCCATGGTCGGGTAGACCTTTTTCTGCGCATCGTTGACGGAGGTCACGGATCGACGACTGACTATCGTTGTTGGTGCCGGCAGCGTTTGGCGCAGCTCCTTGTCGTCCACACGGAAGCGTTTTCAAAATAATTTGTTCACTTTACCGAGCTTACGCATAGCTTATTGTGTAAAGCTCTTGATCACAATGGTTCATATGGTGCGTGTTGAAGTCTTATAAGGACGACTAGGTGAAATTTGATTGGTAGATTTTCACGCGAAAAAGAGGAAATACCGTTTCCATTGGCAGACTATTTATTCATTGCCTTGTGTTCTGCACGTGTGGAGTCATGCTAGTCGGAAAGACTGACCTTTATACCCGTCTGGGGTTTATTTGAGTTGCTGACAGCTGAGAAATTGATCTTTGTCCAGCTTTACGTTTTGCTTAGACGTTTTTGTCTCATTAACTTAAATTTATATTTGCTATAGGCGTATATAAATTGGCTTTCACTTGGAAGTGATAGAACAGATTCGAATATTTCCATTTTTAGTTTTTTGCCTATTGTTTTTGTTCGTACCTATAGGGCATTTTGCCTTTGGCGGAGTCACATGATACCCAGAATAATGGAATTTGATAATGATACTTTGCCTTTGTTTACCATTGTGCGTATGAAGCGAAAATCAAGTTTGTCTTATTTAAAAAACACCTGAAATGACAAACTAACATATTTTGTAGTTTTTTGTTTTCTTGCTTCGTTGTTAGATACTTTAGTTTGTTTGGTGTCCAAATTAAACATCTACCGTCACACGCGCATCATGACTTATCGGAGAAAGCCATATATCATCAAACCAAATTAATTCGAAGGAAACGTGTCGAATGTGGACTTTATAGAGATTATGTTTGGTATATATAGACCGCTTTCATAAAGGTCTTCACTTCAAATATTCTTTTATGTGCGTCTAAATGAGCCTTTCTCGCCTCGTTATGAAGCAAAGAATCTTTTGAAATGCAGACACACAAACGAGGCGAGAAAGGCTTATTAAGACGCATAAACGAATATTCAAATTAGTCGCTATCATGAAAGTGGTGTATAGCAACGATATATAACCTTCTCCGATAGCTCATTTATTATGCACATGTGATTTGCATTTCCTGAAATATCTGAAGTTTTCTTTGTTTTCTTTCAAATAAGGCAGACTTAATCTTTGTTTCATAAGCACTTCAATTTGTTGACGTGAATAATAAATTAGAAATATTTAACGCTTTGTCAGATACTAGGTTGTATGCATGTTGACTGTATTCTTGGGATGCTTGTACATGGAAGATGCATTTATTACCGCGCGCGCGTGTGTCAACAATCAAACGAACCGTGCGCAACAGCTGCACTGCCTTTCTTTTAACGCTCAAAGTATTCGAAGTATAAATAAACTACAAAAGGGAACTTTTACAAACAACTCGAAGTTATTTCAAGATATGGTATACGCAGAGAATCTTGACATCGTTCTGATAACAGAGACGTGGCTTGACGACAATTTCGCGAACAATGAATTGCTACCGAAAGGTTACAATATTATCAGAAAGACCGGACACTTGACAATCGTGGTGGCGGAGTACTTATAGCCCTGCGTGACGAAATTCCATTTAACAGACTTACTGCACGAAAAAACAATCCAAACTGGTCAGGTCGAACTTAGAAACTCAAATAAATCTTTAGTTTGCGTCTGTTACCGACCAGCTAATTGTGAGTTGGAGAAACAACTTTAAACTACGACAAAGACTAATCACTGTTGACTTTAATTTTCCAGACCTAACTTGGTCTATCCGAAAGAAGCATCTCCTATAGAGAACTTACTTTTGATTTCTTTCTACAGCAGGTTAACATGTATCCAACCAGACTGAATAACATTTTAGACCTTATTATAACAACTGCTCCGGACGGCATTTGTAACCATTTTTGCACGCCGCCATCAACAATGGGCCTGTTCAGCGACCACTGCCTATCGTTCTTCAATTTTTTACTGCGTGCAAAATCATCATATCACCTCTACAGGGATTTAATATATTTATGATATTTGGAACATTCTGAGAAGAAATGTAATATATCCCCTCAGACAAAAACTTCATCTTCATGGACTTTTTCACTGTCAAAGTTACCGGATGTGACGTCTACCAGGACTACTTGTGAAATTGAAACAAAAGAAAACCGGTTTGCAAGTTCTCGTTGACGTCATATCCGGTAACTTTGACAGTGAAAAAGTCCATGACGATTAAGTTTTTGTCTGCGAAGATATATTACATTTCTTCTCAGAATGTTCCGAATATCTTAAATATATTAAATCCCTGTGGAGGTGATAGGCACTTTAATTGTCGTCTTGCTAATTGGGACGGCCTATGTGACACCCTGAACCATTCTGACCTTTCACCTAGTGAACTTTCTAATACCGACATAGACACTGACTGGAAACGATGGAAGATTCATTTCTTGGCGCCGCTGATAAGCATATTCCACTCGAAACTTTCAAAAGGCGCAACACTACTCCTTGGATCGACGGTGAGGTGAAGCATCGCCTTATGAATAGCGTGCAGGAAAAAAGGCTAGACGAAGTTCATGCCCTAATATGTGGGAAAAATATCGGGCACTTCGACGGACAGCCAATTCACTAATCAGCACTAAACGCAAGTAGTTTTTTCAATCTCTTCCGGCCCTATTAAAATCAAGTAGTAAGAAGTTCTGGTCACTTTTCAAGGTAGTCTCCAAGCACGCGAATATTCCTAACAAAATGACGTCTCCCAATTTTAAAAAAGGGTCCTGCGGGGGAAGCACCCAGTTAGACCAATATCACTCTTATCTCTGGTGTCAAAAGTATTCGAGCGTTGCATTTACAGCAGGCTTATAGATCACGTGTTAGATCAGCTCCACGATCTACAATTCGGATTTCTCAAGGGCAAATCGACGACGTCACAGCTTTTGCATGTTCTCCACGACATTAAGAATGCGTTAGACATCAGATGCCAAATCGACTCTATCTTCCTTGACTTTGCAAAAGTATAAAAAATATAATTGGTACGGATATCGACTAACCTTTTTAAAATGAACTTGAAAATTGGCATTTTATATCAAATATATTTATCAATTATCATGTTCGTGGATGACTGACCATAATTTTGTCCGCATGAGAAGTGGTCAAAACAACGCAGCACAGTAGACCTCACAGAGGATAATGAAATGGAAGACTGTTTCAAACTCTCAATATAAACAATAAAATACGTTTGTGTTTCACCTGTACTTTGTTGAATACCACACGTGAAAGCTGCCGTTATATTTAAGTGAATACGTCCAGTTAAAAGCCTCGCGATTCGAATGCTTAAAACGAATATTCTCCCATCAATAACACATGTCGTCAGCGCTACCAAGCTAGCAAAATATTGATCTTTGAGACTTTTGCATTCTTATTACATTATATGTCGTTTCGGATTGTTTCTCCAAGCCATTGTGCACCTTTCGCGAGTTGTGACATTTCATCTGGCCAGATGTTTTGCGTTTTGTATAAACACTACTGGTCGGTAAGTCAAGAAAGTTTTTTGCACCACCCTACCCACACTAAATTTATTGTGTGTACTGCCCATATTTTGGGCAGCACGTGACCAGCCTGGACCAGGGTCTTTTCGTAGCGGTAGGCGGGGGCGGGGGAGCGGAGATAAGACCCTGGGTACGAGGTTGGGCTTTATCAAACGATCAGCGGCTGATATCCACGACCAAAAAGTCTTCAAGGTCCTCTACCTCTCAATTGTACGAAGCAAGCTGGCTTATGGTAGCCAAGTGTGGGCACCCCAAACGGTGAATAACATTCTTGCCATTGAAAGTGTACAACGACGTGCGGCCAAGATTATTTTATCGCTCCCTTATCGTAAAGATGTCTCGTATAAGGAAAGACTACATTCTATCGGTATCCTCCCAATAGTAGGCACGAATATCTAGCTTTAGTTTATCTATATAATTGTATAACTAAGAACTATAACAAAAATATCTCTATTAGGGTTCCTGTACGAGTAACCAGGAACACCAGTCTTAGTAGTGGCCTCTTTCTAAATGTACCAAAATGTAGAACAGTAAGTTTTCAGAACAGCTATTACATTAGAGCTCCCAGTGTCTGGAACATTCTCCCTGGTTCCATAAGAGACACTACTAGATCTATAGCACCATTTAAAACTGCTTTGTACAAGTACTATCTAGATCTTACTGATGATAATCTGTGATTATTTACTTACTTATTTATTTATTTACTTATTTATTTATTTATTTATTTACTTATTTATTTACTTATTTATTTATTTACCCATTTTTGTTCATTTATTTATTTATTTATTTATTTATTTATTTATTTATTTATTTATTTATTTATTTATTTATCTGTTTATTTTGTCTATTTGTTTCTTTAATTACTTATTCATTTACTTTTTTACTTATATATTTCTTTACCTATTTATATATTTATTTACTCTTTAATTTATTCATTTATTTATTTATGAGATTATTTATTTATTTATTTATTTATTTATTTATCTGTCTAATTATTCATTTATTAACTTATTTATTATTTGTTTGTTTGTTTGTTTGTTTGTTTGTTTGTTTGTTTGTTTGTTTGTTTGTTTGTTTGTTTGTTTGTTTGTTTGTTTGTTTGTTTGTTTGTTTGTTTGTTTGTTTGTTTGTTTGTTTGTTTGTTTGTTTGTTTGTTTGTTTGTTTGTTTGTTTGTTTGTTTGTTTGTTTGTTTGTTCCGTTCGTTCCGTTCGTTCCGTTTTGTTCGTTCCGTTCGTTCGTTCGTTCGTTCCGTTCGTTCGTTCGTTCGTTCGTTCGTTCGTTCGTTCGTTCGTTCGTTCGTTCGTTCGTTCGTTCGTTCGTTCGTTCGTTCGTTCGTTCGTTCGTTCGTTCGTTCGTTCGTTCGTTCGTTCGTTCGTTCGTTCGTTCGTTCGTTCGTTCGTTCGTTCCGTTTGTTCGTTCCGTTCCGTTTGTTCGTTCCGTTCGTTCCGTTTGTTCGTTCCGGTTCGTTCCGGTTCGTTCCGGTTCGTTCCATTCGTTCCGTTCGTTCCGTTCGTTCCGTTCGTTCCGTTCGTTCCGTTCGTTCCGTTCGTTCCGTTCGTTCCGTTCGTTCCGTTCGTTCCGTCCGTTCGTTCCGTTCGTTTGTTTGTTTGTTTGTTTGTTTGTTTGTTTGTTTGTTTGTTTGTTTGTTTGTTTGTTTGTTTGTTTGTTTGTTTGTTTGTTTGTTTGTTTGTTTGTTTGTTTGTTTGTTTGTTTGTTTGTTTGTTTGTTTGTTCCGTTCGTTCCGTTCGTTCCGTTTTGTTCGTTCGTTCGTTCGTTCGTTCGTTCGTTCGTTCGTTCGTTCGTTCGTTCGTTCGTTCGTTCGTTCGTTCGTTCGTTCGTTCGTTCGTTCGTTCGTTCGTTCGTTCGTTCGTTCGTTCGTTCGTTCGTTCGTTCGTTCGTTCGTTCGTTCGTTCGTTCGTTCGTTCGTTCGTTCGTTCCGTTTGTTCGTTCGTTCCGTTTGTTCGTTCGTTCCGTTTGTTCGTTCCGTTCGTTCCGTTTGTTCGTTCCGGTTCGTTCCGGTTCGTTCCGGTTCGTTCCGGTTCGTTCCATTCGTTCCGTTCGTTCCGTTCGTTCCGTTCGTTCCGTTCGTTCCGTTCGTTCCGTTCGTTCCGTCCGTTCGTTCCGTTCGTTTGTTTGTTTGTTTGTTTGTTTGTTTGTTTGTTTGTTTGTTTGTTTGTTTGTTTGTTTGTTTGTTTGTTTGTTTGTTTGTTTGTTTGTTTGTTTGTTTGTTTGTTTGTTTGTTTGTTTGTTTGTTTGTTTGTTTATTTATTTATTGGGACCCCTTATTGGAGAGTTTATCTCTGTGGTCAGTGCCAGCCTTTGTATTTGCTTTATATCACTATTTATTTCCTTTATATTTGTTCGTTGTTTGCAGGTGTGTATTGTCTGGCAAATCTTGTAAAATAAATAATTTTTAAAAAATAAATAAAAAGTAATCATATGATAGTGAGTGCGATTAATGATTTTGCACTACGAGTGATATTTGAAAATTAAACCAAAATTGCACGAGCCATAGGCGAGTACAATTTGGATAAATTTTCAAATATCACGAGTTGTATAAAATCATCAATTGCACGAGAAAAATCATTATTATTTATTTATAATATTCATGACAAAATTACAATGTTATGACTACATTGTCGTAATTTCCTTGTTCTTTTGAATGTTTCACTGCTACTATCGTGGCAAACAATTTTAACAATGCTCTTTTTACTAGTGAGACAATTTTCCAAGAAGAAAATCTTCCAAGCAACTGGAAGAAACCACAAACATGCATCAAACTTGCTGAATAAAATACGAAATACATTAGTTTACCTTTCGAATACGACACGTACGCTTCGTACTCAACCAAGCTTTTAATAACGTCTTCTTTTATTACGTGACAACAAAAAATTTCTGTTTAGGTGAACTGTGTATTCATTTGGAATATTAAATGGTTAAATGGCATTCACAAGTGTACCACAAGTCGTTGGAAAAGTCAAAATTATACTGTCTACTCCAAAATAGACCGCCGTTTTCAATTTTACCACTGTTACCATGGTAAAATTAATTTGCAATCTCCAGAGTGCAATTAACGATTGCACTCCTCTCAAACAATCAGGATGCAGTAATTTTCTTTTGTCATGCATACATGTATTATAAAGTAGTTTATTATATGGCACTTTTTATTACAAAATCAGTCACGTATTCCCGCTTTCTTTTCTGAGTCGACTAACTCAGTCACTCACTCACTCGCTCGCTCGCTCGCTCACTCACTCACTCACTCACTCACTCACTCACTCACTCACTCACTCACTCACTCACTCACTCACTCACTCACTCACTCACTCACTCACTCACTCACTCAGGCACGTACTCACTCACTCACTCACTCACTCACTCACTCACTCACTCCACCACCACCACCACCACCACCACCACCACCACTCACTCACTCACTCACTCACTCACTCACTCACTCACTCACTCACTCACTCACTCACATACTCACTCACTCACTCACTCACTCACTCAACCTGTATGTATAATAAATGATTTTAATGAACTTCTCTCTCTACAGTTCTTGTGCGATTTAAATTGTATGGTAACACAGATCCAACAAGGACTTCCGCCTGCAACGTTCTTCTACCAAGATTCAACTCTCGCTATGATTCAGCGACATGCAATTCCAATGGTCAAGATGCTGCAAGAGACTACTGTTTCACATGGCCATGTTCGAATAGCAATAATGCTTTTCTTGGAATGGTGCAATAAACATAATTGGCGTTTGAGACTGCATTGGTTGCAGTCCAACGTACGCTGTATCCACCAAAATCATGACTTCAATGATATTTGCAATGTGGCCGAATTCTCCTTGCAAGAAATGTTTCAAAGTCCTCTTGTGAGGCAAGTTTATTCCGTTTACGAAATTTTGGATAAAAAGTTGGGTAAGTTTAATTCAATCCAATCCAATTCAATTCAATTCAATTCAATTCAATTCAATTCAATTCAATTCAATTCAATTCAATTCAATTCAAGTTAATGCAGTTCAATCTAATCCAATCCAATCCAATCCAATCCAATCCAATCCAATCCAATCCAATCCAATCCAATCCAATTCAGTCCAACCCAATCCAATCCAATCCAATCCAATAGAATTTCATTTTATTTTATTTTATCTAATTCACTTCACTTCACTTCACTTCACTTCACTTCACTTCGCTTCGCTTCGCTTCGCTTCGCTTCGCTTCGCTTCGCTTCGCTTCCCTTCGCTTCGCTTCGCTTCACTTCGCTTCACTTTACTTCATCTGTGCCTTAATCAAAAGAATCTTCTGTATCTGTATTTGAATCAGAAATCTGTTTATTTGTAGTGTTGGAGCGCGATACCTAACTTTATATGTTTTGTATTTCAGGAAACAAACTTCGGCCAGCTTACCAACCGTTTAATATCAGAGTGAATGGACCAGTGTACGATTATGTTCGTTGTGCGTTGAGTTCTGATGAAGAAATATTGTCGTTGCTGTTGTCTCTTACAAACAGGTATCTTAAAACATGCTTTCACTGTTAACGACGCTTGGTCCTAACTTTAAAGGTGAAATTCAATCTCGAAACAACTAATGCTTTAGTTGAAAGTATAATGCTTTGTTCATATATAATTTTTTCATTGTTAATGAAGCGAGCTGACAAGTTAATCTCGAGAAATTCGCGGTTTAGTTCAAGAACTGTAAACCTTTTTTCTGATTTAATTTCCCGTGTATTCTGACTAATTTTAGATCTTTAAAAAAGTAGGGCCGATACTTTTTTCCTTGTAAGAAAACATTTCCCGCGACAAAGGAGAAAATTAATTAATTTAGCACTAACTAGACCACGACGCTGCTCAGGAAAGCTGAAACTCACCTTCACCAGTTCGAGCAGCTTCAGAAACTACTCAAAAGAAAGAGACTAAAGTTCATCTTACTGTGGAATATTCGAATAAAACAATACAAAAAGAACTGGTAAATGACTTTGCGATCCTCAGTAAAGTAATTATGCACGACTCTCATCAGATAATTGCTAAAGCGCTTTTGAAGAACAACACGTTGAAACTGATGCGTCCTGGAAAATGTTTTAAAGCTTCTGACTTTGGAAGATAACGGCTTATGTTCACGACGACAGCCTTCCATACTCCGAGTTTAATAACAAGTTTTGAATTTGAAAAGTTATGCCTAGAATGGAAACAGAGAGCCCCTCTTCTCTATGCTTTTTTTATGACTATTGCGTCTTCAAGAAAATAAAATCCTTTGTGGCTTCCCATGCAGTATAGCAGTAGCTGTTCGACAATAATGATAACGGTAACCATAATGATAACTGTAGCATCTTAAGCCTGGTTTTCACTAGAGCAGACGCAGAAGCATATGGCCATAAACAAAAGACAATACAAAGAAATGTAACTCCTGTGTATGCCAGACTTGGTACGGTATCTGACATTTTGTGTGGAAACGTCATACAGTAAATCCGCTGTAATGACATGTTTGATGTAAAAGTTTCACGGATAAAACTATACTTTTTGTTTGTTGTTTTTTCTTGAGCTGATGCTTATGCTTATGTCGTTAGTGAAAAAAATGCTTAAATAACAATTATATTACTTTTCAAAAAGAGTATTTAGCACTGACAGATCGTTAAGAAAATGTGAATGACAATATTTAATCTTGCTAGACCCGGTTGAAATGAAAGGTGTGATTTAGGATAAAGAACAACCGGTATTTTTCTCAACATTTTTGTCTTAAATATAATCACAACAACATAATAAGTTATAAAACATACTGCACTCTCAAAAACAAACTTGGAATCACATTTCAGCGAGTTTTATTTGCAGAGACTTCATAGATTCGACAGTCACTTTCTTATTTGGAAACTGATTGTTTACGCCTTTACGGTTTGTTGCGATTACGTACAATTGTTCTGAAATTGCACATCGACTACCACAACTTTCACAGCCTTCTTGTATTATAAATGTCGCTGTGAACCATTTCCCGCCATATCATCTTTCATCTGACACCTAGCCACAACTCTGGTGATCCAAACACGAAGGAAAACTCTCCGTTTACCACCGCTCTCAGCCAATCGAACATCTGACGTGATGTCGTTCAGCGATAAAGCACTATATATTAATTCCAAGAGAATTGAGGCGACTGACTTGATCAGATTTCTCTTGGCTTGATAGTGAACCAAACACGAGTGGTAAGGCGTGAAATATTAGCCACTTGGCAAATCCAGTAGGCATATTCACGAAAAGATCCTTTCTCTCTTTGACGACGTATTGTATGGCATGCTCTTTATGTTTGTTTATTCAACCTTTTAATGCTAAACAATTGACAAACTTTGATAAGCGCACTCTCGATACTTTCTGTCATTTTGTCTGTAAACCGACAGAAAGGAATTATTTATTTGCCTTCACTCATTTGTTTCAACGCGTTTGCGTGTTTATCCCGCACAAACCCCACGCGTTAGTTCTGGGTTTTTCAGAGGTACGGAAATCGAATCTTGGCTCGTGTTGGCAGACGCTAAAATACCGCGGGAGGCAACGAGGGCGGGGAAATACGTCTGGGTTCGCAGGCTAGCACATCCTTAACTGATGATAATAAGAAACCTTTACCTTTTCTTTAATTTATTTGCTTGTTTGTTTTTATTTAGGCTGTACTTGCTTGGGTTTCACGTACAGATTGAAGCTAGGATGAAATCGTACTCGGATTGCATTGCTCCTAAAATTAATTTGAGTACACCACTTAACATTTCGTTCGCCTTCTCCAAAGGTATGGACTTGAAGAAGTTAGTTTGTATTATAGCAAAGAGAATCGATGGTGAACTGCCGAGTTATTTGGAACGAAATTAAGTTCGTAAAGTTTTTTCGTCTATTTTCGCTGTAGAAGCTGTCGTAGTTAAACTCGGAGAAGCACTCTGAGCTCCAGACGGGACTCGAACCCACAACCTAACGAATGCTGCGATGCAGCTGGACGCTGGCATAAATAGTTCCTAGGTATAAATATCGAAAAACAACCTCGGTCTACCATCTGAGTTCTAGTGGCTCAATGGTTCGAGTCCCGTCTGGAGCTCAGAGTTTTTCTCTGAGTTTAACTTACGACAGCTTGAACTTCACGCTGAAAAAACTACTAACATAGAAATTAAGTTCGTTGCAACGAAGTTAAAAGTCTTTATTATGGCTTTATTATTCACTTTTTATTTTTTCCAGGTTTAATAAGGACGGAAAACTTACCGCATCCAGGATTTGCTCATATCTACCCACTGTGTCGTTCATTTCAAGACTTCCTGCGGCACTTGATAGATGCCAGTGATATTTTTATCACTGATGACGACGCTTTTAAGGTATTTAAAAAGACTCGTTAATAATTTACTAGAAATACATGAACGCAACAACCACTCGCCCGCTTTATATGCATTTTTAACCCCATCCCCCCCCCCCCCCCCCTGGCCCTAATTTCTGTGTTTTGTTGTATTAATGGCACGCAGATCGGAAAACATCCATCCAGAAAATTAGTTAGCAAGGTTCATCTGTAGTCATGTATTGACACACCGAAAGAACATGCAACGTCAATATTTAAAAAACCCCCGAGATGAACCAAATGACAAATTTTCATTCAAAAATATATATAAACAGTGTCCAAGAAAAGATACGATGTCAACGTCCTAGTGTTGAAACACAATTCTAGACAATATATTATTTATATTAATTTTCATTTTCAAGATTTCTTCCGTTTTAACTCAGCTAAACTGTTAAATACGAATCTCCTACCTTTATACTTTGTTCTGCTTTTGTGACCACAAACACTGCCAATTCAGTCTAGTCTTTTCGGATTGTTTTTCGTTCGCGGTTTCTTAC
>OZ036002.1:15983380-15988380 GCA_964035015.1 Corallium rubrum
GCTTGAGGCTAATCAACCGAAATGCCATGCTATCACTTCGTAATATTACGGTTTCCAAGGAAGAAGGGGAGTAAAGTAAAAATGTTTTTGGCGCAGTCAACAATTTCAGAGTGAATAAAAATGCTTTTGGCGCAGTCAACAACTTCAGAGTGAATAAATTATTGATTTGTGATTAATACTATTAGGAATTCGATAAGTGTTCACTTCATGTATTAATTATATATCCTTCTGTAATCAGCCCCAAATGCTGCAATTTCATTGGTTTACAGGAGTGCGATTTGAGCATTAATTATATATCCTTCTGTAATCAGGCCCAAATACTGCAATTTCATTGGTTTAGAGGAGTGCGATTTGAGCATTAATCGCACCTCTTGCTAGCTGTAATCGCACACCTGCTTCAGCCAATGGAAATCAAGCTAGCTATCAAAATTGTCCAATCACAGTTCAGCACCTAAGCTGTGGGATTTTGCGGGATTTTTCAAAAAATTAAAAAATGGAGGATTTTAAATATTAAAATATAGAATTTAAATTTGTATTTTTTTGTATACGTTTTGAAAACAGTGTCGTGTCCCCAACAAATTAAAAACAAAGTATTATCCAGATTGGCACCCGGGTATTTCTTAAATATTTTAGTCAGTAAAGTAGCAACACTCGGTGAAATACAGTAAAGCTTAAACTGCATGAGTGTGTTTATAAATACATGCGTATAAACACACTATAAAGTAAAGACAAACAGCACTAAATTACTCACATTTTTGGTTCTTGTCATTCTTTATCAATAACTCCCGGTTTTACCTCACATATAATTGTATGAACTCCTCATAAATTCACTTTATTATTAAAAAAACTCCTCGACGAGTCTCCGTATATTAAAAGAAATGGCCGCCTGACATTTGCATTTTTTGCGGGCCATGTTGAGAGGCCTAGGTCTAGAACCCAAAAGTTGGGCTACTATGAAGTATTTGCTGTCGAAAACAAAGAAGACGAGGACATGACCTGATTACAGAAGGATATATAATTAATGGGTAATAGAACGAATTGAATCGTGCTATTAATGCCAAATCATACTCGTGATTAACAAATCAACCTCCCGCTTCGCGGTCGGTCGATTTTGTAATCACTCGCATGATTTTGGCATTAATAGCACTCCTCGTCGTTCTATTACCCTCATTAATCGCACTCTTTCAGAGCTGTAATCGCACCCTTGTTTTAACCAATAAAAATCAGTCTAACTCTCACAACTGGCCAATCACAGTTAAGGATACAAAGTATGAATTTTGTTTTCCTGGTTTGTTTTTTTAAATATCGAAATGGAGGAATTTGAATCGCCAAATTTTGACTTATTGAATTATATATGTGATTTAAATAAAGAAAACTTACCACTCCTTGGAGAAGAAAGTACACAAGTTCAGTCTAATGTTGCTGAACCAAATACGAGCAGGTTTCCCAACTTATCTGAGGTCGACATTGAAGAGATAAAAAGCTCGAATGTCAAAATAAACACAGAGCGGTCCACAAAAACATGGATGAATGTATGGTCAAAATGGTCTTTATCTCGAGGAATAAGTCAGGCAATTGAACTTTTTCCTTACGCTCAATTGGATAAGATCCTTGCCAAATTTTATGCCGAGGTGAAAACAGTGAATGGAAGGGATTACGAGCCAGAAAGTCTTCGCGTGATGCAGGCTGCCATTGACCGCTACCTCAAAGACAAAGGCTATGGCGAAAATATTATCACGTCAAGGCATTTTTACTAGTCAATTCAGACACTCAACGCCAAAGCAGCAAATCTACGACACCAAGCCATGGGTAAACGTCCAAACAAAGCAGAAGCTCTTACCCGAAGTGAGGAAGAAATGCTTTGGAAAAATGGTTCGCTTGGAGATCATTCGTCTGTGTCATTGACAAATGCTAATTTCAAGTGTCTATCGGAGCAAATGGGCTTACGAGGCAGACAAGACCACTACGATGCATACGTCGAATATTTTACCCTTCGTAAGCACGACGATGGATCAGAATCCGTCATATTTTCTGAAAATCCAACCAAAACAAGAAGCGGTGGACTTCAAGTCGCCAGAAGAAGCACCAAGCAAGTTATGTGGAGCACTGATGGTGGTCCTCGAGATCCAGTGAGGCTTTTCAAGTTATGGCTCTGCAAACGCCCTGCATCCATAATCCAACGTCAAAAAAATCGCGATGTTTGGTACACAAAAATACGAATGAGTCAGAAGACAATTGGAAAAATAATGCCAAGGATGACTTCTCGCCGCTACAAAGCTCGACGGCAAAAAATCTGACAAACCACAGCACGAGGAAAACTGTCGTTCAAAAGTTAAAATCAGCTGGACAACCTCGCTACAAAATCTAAGAAATCACTGGTCATGCTTCAGAGGCATCCCTAAACGAATACGATGTAATCAGTGAAGAAGAACGCAGAGAGCTGTCCCATATCATCAGTGGTTACGCCGCTTCGAAAATAAACAACAGCAACCGCTGTTTCATCGACATCTGCGTCGTCGTTCACAGCTCCTGGACACATCCAAAGTGACAAATCAATTGTCCCGGCTCAAGTTGCCCAGCAAATCACCAGATCCACTACATTCAGTACTGCTCTTCAACAAGGTGTTCCTCAAGGTGTTCAGTCAGTGATTTCGTCCATTGTCGGCAGTGACGTTCTAACGGCTAAAAACCCAGTTTCATCGTCGCTGGCTCCTGTCACGATCGCCTACAACAACTGTGTGTTCCACGTTTCAAATCATTCGGCAAACACAGATCAATCGGCTCCAATAAAACGACGTCGAACAATTATCTTTGATTCAGACTCAGAATAGACTGAACTAGTGAACTTTCAACTTGGCTGAACAGCTCTGGCTGAACAGCATATTGTCACGCGACTCTGGTCATGTGATTTATTTTTTCATATACCGGAAACGGTTTGAACATTGTGTTACACTTGATTAAATTAATGTAAAATCGTTGTTTTTAATCGTCGTTTGTTCAAAATTGTTGGCAGAAATCCAGTAAATTCAATTCACTGAAATTCTTTGTGTTTTGTTTATCTTTAAACTTTATTGAAAACGTCAAGATTAAATAGTCTGATTACAGAAGGATATATAATTAATGGGTAATAGAACGAATTGAGTCGTGCTATTAATGCCAAATCATACTCGTGATTAACAAATCAACCTCCCACTTCGCGGTCGGTCGATTTTGTAATCACTCATATGATTTTGGCATTAATAGCACTCCTTGTCGTTCTATTACCCCCATTTATTGGTTATTATATGCAGAAGTGAACTTTGGCGTAAAATTAGGTATGATTAGTTGCAAATCATAATTATCAAATCCACAACTTGCGCAGTTCGAATAGCAGGGTACTGGTAACTAACCTGTTAAATTATTCAAATTATTTAAATTTACGTCAGCAAATTATAATTTATAAGTTCAGTTGGATTACGAAATAGTTTTTCAACGGTCATGACATGACGAAAGAAATCTTTGCCAGAAAAAAATGGTTTAAGGCGGGGGTTAACCCAAACTATTGGATATACTTTAAATTATCGTAAAATGTAGGGTTTTATTCTAAACTATGGCAAACCAACTATTGCCAGAAAGCTTATGGACCACAGATTCTGAAAATTGAATCTATATGATCAATAAATAAATTGTAATCTGACACCAGATGCCACATGCTGTGCCAGACCTATTTGCCTTTGAGAAAATATTTCGGCCTTTCTATTGCATCAAATAGTTTGCTTTTAGTGTCAAATGAAAGAGTACAGTTATCTTTCTTGTAGGAGCATAGAACTTTTTTGTACTGTAAAAATATTTCGCACAACAATTGTCTGAAGTTCGCTAACCAAACAATGGTCACATTTTTTCCCATAACTTTTCTCTAATTAATCAGTTACAAAAACTCTATGCTCCTACAACACAGCCCATCTGTAACTGCAATCTCTGAAAATTTCAGGTTAATTGAGCAAATACTGCATTAGTTATCCTTTCTCAACTGTCAAAAGTACACGTTTTGAGAAAATCAGGTTTAAAGTTATTATATCATAAAACATACATACTATTAAACTATTAAGGTCTTAAAATTAGTCTTTTACCTAAAAAATGTTTTACCTATACAAAATATCATAAAAAGTTATTTAAAATCCTCTTGCTTGATATGTTACACCCTCAGACTCACGCAGGAGTCAGGACTTCCTCTCTTGGAGTTCGTAACAGGTCCTGTCCCTGGTGGCATTTTTTTTCTTTTTGAGTAGCCTGGAAGTTGGACTTCCTCAATCGTTTCCTGTCCTTCACAAACAAAGCTTTTCTTGTATGTTGGCTAGCAGGTATAGAAAGTTTCTTGATCACCCTCTCCCTGCTAGCAGTACCATTATGGAAATGGAAAACAGCCGATGCAATAGCACAGCTGATTGCCTTTAAACCATGATGTTTGTGCTTGGGACATCGAGCCCACACCAAGGGATGCATTCATTGGGATTTTTTGTAGTCCCACGAACACACCTCTCAAGCAGCTTAGTCTCACTCAATGCTAGAAAGGTTGGAAGCAAGACGTGTAGAAATACTTCTGGTAAGCAGTCGTTCTCTTTGTAAGTGGTGGTACCGGTGGTATACAGTACAGTATATCTAACCAGCATACAATGGAATATAATAAATCAATAACCCACATCTCTTTCTTTTAATATATTAAAATAATTATATCACAACGTGCTGTGTTGATTTCAGTTAACAGCTATGTAATACGTCAGTTGGAATGAAATATGGGACAATATTTTTGGAATGATATTCAAATATGACAGAATAAAATTAAATTATATACCTTCTTCACACATATGTATTTCAGATAATACAGAGGAAAAGTGTTTCATATTTAATAGCCTATACTCATCTTCGCTAAAGTCGTGTAGCTGATCAAAGCCAACATCTGAAGACTTGCCAGCTTTATCTTGTAGCTTCATTTTCTTCCTTGAAGAACTAATTCGACAAAG
>OZ036002.1:15993380-16008380 GCA_964035015.1 Corallium rubrum
TCATTGTATTTTAGTTTTTTTCTTTTGTTGTTTTATTCAATACAATGAAGGTCGAGTAAATAAAAATACTGCTTTGATATCTGAGAGGTATTTCGTAATGGGAAAATTGGGGAAAGTGGGTAAATTATGTACTTATTCCTTTCATCCGACGACTTATAGTTAGTGCTCTCTTTAAAACGTACTCAGATTCTGTCTTACGTCGAGCAAGACCTCTTAACTGCCACAATGTTGTGCTAAATTTATGTGTAATCCCGTTCGTACATATAGAAATATATGATTAGTTTTTTGGTCTCACTCAGATCTTACAATAAAGTTTGACATGCCTACGCTACTAATTTCATTGTGGCGACGACATGGAAATATTATCAATTTCTGCAAAATTTGCCTTTTTCTCCAAAACGATTTTTACCGATTGTCAGTCTTTAGTTGATTTTCTTAAATTTTAACGACACCTTTTTGTTTTAAAAATTGTAGAAATGGGGCTTTAAGCTCAATTAAACTGCGTGCATTTGCAGCCACGACATGTTGACCACAACGTACTCAACCCGTTTTCACCCAATTTAATATCCTACGATTCACTAAAATATCTTTCTATTTCTTCACGTTGTGGGAGGCTGCTTCTGACTGTTTCCACGCAACATCTTTTTCTGAGGGAAATAAGGGTTGTGGGGGGAAAAATTTACCGCCATCTTTGTTTATATTTTTGAAGTCCCCACAACTCGCGCGACTATCTCGCAGTCTTCACTAGCGCAGACGTCGTCACTCCTTCATCTTTCGCGTTTTTTGTTTATAATGCCTAAGAGGTGCGTTCCAACAGGGCAAGTCCAACAGAGAATATATCCGTTTGTCGTATACCGTATTGGAACGATAACTCGCCAAAAACGAAGAGCAGGCGAAAGAAATGGATATCCTTTGTTCATCGCAAAAGAGACAAGTGGCAACCAAGTATTGGCTCTGTTGTGTGTTCGGAGCATTTTATAGAGGACAGTTTTCAGTACGGTTCCGAAACCGTGGAGAAATATAAGTCACCTAAGCTTAAAAGAGATGAAATTTGCATCACTGCCGTGCCCACGTTGTACGCTAAAGTCGATTGACATTTCAGCCACAGTAGAACAGACAAATTGGTTTGAACCAAGAACTAACGGGTTCAGTTCAATCCAATCGAAGTGTAAGTTCTTGAAACTGCCTATTATTTTCTGCTTGTTTTCTCTCATATTCAATAACCCAGGCGTCCACGCGGTCTAATTCCTTATCAACGCCTGGAAAACATGCCGTTTCATAACATTTCATCTCCATTTCGTAGTCGGAATGATAGTATGAACTTTCGCACGTACTGGAAAGCGAGTGTGAGCTCGACATTGCAATTTTTCAGTCAAATTGATGTGTTTTTGTGAATCAATAAGCCAGAACGTAGTTGTTTTGATTGTTATGCGAAATTGTCTCGTTCCTGAGTCCTAGGCCCCCATATGTTAAAATGAACAATGGGAATGTTGAGAAGCCAAAATCTCAGGAACTTTTGACTAAACCAAAAACAGTAAAATAACTTCACTAATTTTTTCTGCTCTATTTAAATACGTTAAAACCCCACAAGTGATATAAGCACTTTAACAGAACAACCGTTGGCACTATACTGATCGTTACTAATTACCTACTAGGCGAGTTTTGATTGGTTAATTTGGCTAAAAGAAGTCTTTTCATTACTTTATCGCCACAGGTTTCTGTCAGTGGATACAAACTTCTGCGATAGCCAATTAAATTCAAGGATTTCGTAAATTTATGCTAATTCAGCTTATTATCAATCGTATATTTTGTTTTTTACAGGATCTATTGATGAAAGTACCAAATATATTGAACATCAAGTACTTGAGCATGAAGTTATGGATGCATCACCTTCCTTGAATGTCGTCCAACAATTCTCCGAGATTACAGTAAGCGACGAGTCAGAAGAACAAGCTGCGAATTTAACTGAAATCATGAACTGTGATATTTTCCAAAGTTTATCTACCGTACTTGTCAACTGTTCTTTTCTGGCATGTCTTTCCGCAATGAAATTTGTTGGTTTGCAACAAAAGCTTGGCTTAAGGTAAGGTTTTCATACCTCTGTTAATCCTGTGATTAATCTATTTTAGTTCACGATCACCTCGGTTTTCTTTGATTTACCAAGGTTGTTTATTTATAATAATTACTCTACTAATAACTGACGTAGTTACCTCCGGTTCGATAACTAACCAATACTTATTATGTGACGCAATTTATTTCCGTTGAAATTGCGTACTCTGATTAGCTGAGACGCGTCACATTCAAGCCGTTATTTCCCCGCAATACATGGACCGCTCCAGATTATGTGTTTCGTCAATCATTTTGTTTACAAAAACAAGAATTAAAGGAAACTTTGAAAAATTCCAAAAGATAGCGAATTCAGTAAATTAACTACTAAATCATGTATGAGTCGGACGACGAACAATCTGAAAACGAGTTTTACTATCCTGAAAGCAATTGAAAAAAGCGCCCCTTCGTGATGACGTCACTATTTAAGTTTGTCCGCTTTTACCCATAATTCTTGAAGTCAGAACAATAGATAATGGCTTATTATGCGTGGCGTCCATTTTACACGCGTGTAGAAAACGCAAGAGGGGATCTATTTGAGTGATTTGAATATTTATTTGTGTATGTGTGTGTGTATGTATATGTATGTATGTATGTATGTATGTATGTATGTATGTATGTATGTATGTATGTATGTATGTATGTATGTATGTATGTATGTATGTATGTATGTATGTATGTATGTATGTATGTATGTATGTATGTATGTATGTATGTATGTATGTATGTATGTATGTATGTATGTATGTATGTATGTATGTATATATATATATATATATATATATATATATATATATATATGTAATGTTTACAACACGAGCGGCCGTGTTGTGTTGAATATACAATCACGAGCCGAAGGCGAGTGATTGTATATTCAATACAACAAGGACGCGAGTGTTGTAAACAACTTGTGAAATGAATGAATAGTAAAAATCCCTTTGGGATATTGAGATGCTAATTAGTTACAAGCACTAGTGGTTGTATCAGAAGAGTTTTCATGCACTAGTGGTTGTAACTGATTAGCATCATTGGTTTTAGTTTGTATGGGGTTTACAGGGGTATACATGTGACGTAATTTCTGAAATTGGATTGGTTGCAAAACTCATGAATTAGTAATGAATTTCACAAATATATATATAAACTTAAAGTTTAATGTTGTTACCCAGAGTTTCACGTCTTACGACGATCTTCAGACAACTGGTAAAAGTTCCGGTTTTGCCATTCTCTTATAGTAAAGTCCCATACGTCATCGGTTGATTATAGTTCGGAGGTCTCATCTTCATCATGGCTTGCGGGTTTTAAATTTATTGACGAGGAATTTATTCCTGTGGCGGCATTTCGAAAATATTTCTGTTCGCTTGTTTAGTAGGTCTTTCCCTTCAGCTTTCATAATGCACAATTTCTCTTCGAGGCAAAGGTTGCATCGGTTAGCTCCGCTTTTGTATCCCTGCGCGCGTTTCACAATAGACCACTTCACTGAGAAATTCTTTCCTTCATTCTTTAATTTCCAAATGTAGCTCGATAGAACAGTCTCGTTCGAATATTTCTGGTCGCGAAATGATTTCACATGATTGTTGTAGCGTGATTTGAAAGGATGGGCTGTCATACCAATATAAAATTTATTATCTTGGCTTTCTGGTTGTGAGACTTCGGCTTTGTAAATTACGTTTGGGGTCATGCAGTTTCCGGGTAGTGGGCAGGTTTCTTTGCTTCTGCAATTGCAGCGATTATCGTTGGTGTTTTCTTTATTTCTGTTGAGAATGCGGGTGTTGTGCTTATTCACGACGTTCTTCATGTTTTCCATGCAACTGTAGCTAACTTTTAATGTTAAAAGCTTCTAGGACAGCGTCGGCCACGGTTGAAATCCAAATATTACCAGGGTTAAGTCACGTTGGCCTGAAAAACAGAGAAAAATCTTCTCGACGTTTCGAGCGAAGGCCCTTCGTCAGGAGAAATTAGTAAACAACTCACATGTGGTCACGCGTATTTATAGCAGAGCTACAATGGGAATCACGTGAACACATGTAAGCCAATAAAAACAAAGTAAACAAATAAATTAATATGTAATTTAAGCCTTTCCAACATGAAAATCTGTGCCATTCAGCCCATTACAGGTTGTAACGACACTCGTCGTAAACAAGAAATGCGTCTCATTTACAAACTTGGTACCATTCACCCTCACGGCCTCAATGAGCGATTCTCTTTCATTTAGCTCGCTCCACCACCATATTCCACACCTTTTCCTTAACCTTTTTCTGATGATTTAAATAGTAATTTATAACCTGTTTCTTTGCCTATTTGCAGGTACCTGACCCACAAATTGGGTCAGCACCTGCACACAGGCTTAAATTACATATTAATTTATTTGTTTACTTTGTTTTTATTGGCTTACATGTGTTCACGTGATTCCCATTGTAGCTCTGCTATAAATACGCGTGACCACATGTGAGTTGTTTACTAATTTCTCCTGACGAAGGGCCTTCGCTCGAAACGTCGAGAAGATTTTTCTCTGTTTTTCAGGCCAACGTGACTTAACCCTGGTAACTTTTAATGTGTTCCTGTTGAATATTTTGTGCAGTTTGTTGGAGGCGGGAAAGTGTTTCTCTATTAACTGGAAAAATGTTTTCCCGACGTTAGCTTTGACGTTTCGGCTGTATGGTGGGTTAAACCAGATTATTTTCCTCGATCGATTCCGTGTTTGGCTCGTAGGTGGGTTAGGTTCTTCGTCAGGGATGTACTCAATGTTGGTGGTGTAGCCGCAGTTTTTAAGTGCGTCATTATATGTAGGTGCTGCGTTGCTAAAGATTGGTTGGTCGGATGATTATGGATATTGGAATTTGTTTGATAATAGTTGGCGGGTGGTTCGATTCTCTGTTGATGTATAGGGTGTCGTCGTTCGGTTTCTTATACGGTTGAAATTTGCCGGTGGATAGGTTTAGTGTAACGTCGAGAAAGTTGGCAATTTTCAGGTTTGCTGTGGCTGTGATCTTAAGGTCGAATTCTTCAAAATCTTTCATGAGGTCTTTTTTGGCTTTCTCGGTGATGCTTGATCAATGATGGTTTTGCTGATTTTTCCTAGTTCAGATTTGGCTGGGTTAATGAGGCGGCATTTGGGATTATTTTCGAAATTTTCTTTGTGGTCTTTAAGGGAGATGAAAGCTGGTTTTCTGGCCTTTGATTCCATTCTGACGTCGATATTCAAGTCTCTGGCGATTGTTTTTAGTTCTTGGTTAACGTCGTCGAGTTGTTTTTCATTTCCCATTTTGTAGTTTGCGGTTACGTTTTCGGTCAATAGTTGGTCGTATTTCTCTGGCTTCATTTCGTAATTGCTTCGGGTTTTATCGGCAAACGTGAAGACGTTGGTTGATCGGTTGATTTTCTTAGCATCGCTGGCGAGTGTTGAAAGGAACTGGTTGTTTGCGTTTCTAAATTTGATGTTTTTTGTCATGTCGATCAGGCCTTCTTCAAATGCGCTCAGTTCGTTGACATGTGGTGCCGGTTTGTTTGATTTCAATCCAAACGTTTCGCTGCGGATAGTGGTGTTATCTCCATTGAGAAAAAAGTGTGCTTTCCATCGCATTCTGTTCGTGACGCTTGTGATCTTTTCGATGAGTTTCCTTCTATAGTTATCTGGCGACGGCAGTGGAATATTTTTAAGAGAATAGTTAAATCGGATTTTCTTCATTTTAAGCGTGGATTACTGAAGTCAATTAAAGTGCACAACCTGATTACGAGTGCTTGTATGTATTGAAATGTTAAAAGGTATTATTAACTTTCATATGTGGAGTGCTCAATACCTTGAAAGATAGAGCGTAGTATAGATAAACTTAAAGTTTAATGTTGTTACTCAGAGTTTCACGTCTTACGACGATCTTCAGACAACTGGTAAAAGTTCCGGTTTTGCCATTCTCTTATAGTAAAGTCCCATACGTCATCGGTTGATTATAGTTCGGAGGTCTCATCTTCATCATGGCTTGCGGGTACACCACCAACATTGAGTACATCCCTGACGAAGAACCTAACCCACCTACGAGCCAAACACGGAATAGATCGAGGAAAATAATCTGGTTTAACCCACCATACAGCCGAAACGTCAAAGCTAACGTCGGGAAAACATTTTTCCAGTTACTAGAAAAACACTTTCCCGCCTCCAACAAACTGCACAAAATATTCAACAGGAACACATTAAAAGTTAGCTACAGTTGCATGGAAAACATGAAGAACGTCGTGAATAAACACAACACCCGCATTCTCAACAGAAATAAAGAAAACGCCAACGATAATCGCTGCAATTGCAGAAGCAAAGAAACCTGCCCACTACCCGGAAACTGCATGACCCCAAACGTAATTTACAAAGCCGAAGTCTCACAACCATAAAGCCAAGATAATAAATTTTATATTGGTATGACAGCCCATCCTTTCAAATCACGCTACATCAATCATATGAAATCATTTCGCCACCAGAAATATTCGAACGAGACTGTTCTATCGAGCTACATTTGGAAATTAAAGAATGAAGGAAAGAATTTCTCAGTGAAGTGGTCTATTGTGAAACGCGCGCAGGGATACAAAAGCGGGGCTAACCGATGCAACCTTTGCCTCGAAGAGAAATTGTGCATTATGAAAGCTGAACGGAAAGACCTACTAAACAAGCGAACAGAAATATTTTCGAAACGCCGCCACAGGAATAAATTCCTCGTCAATAAATTTAAAACCCGCAAGCCATGATGAAGATGAGACCTCCGAACTATAATCAACCGATGACGCATGGGACTTTACTATAAGAGAATGGCAAAACCGGAACTTTTACCAGTTGTCTGAAGATCGTCGTAAGACGTGAAACTCTGAGTAACAACATTAAACTTTAAGTTTATCTATAATACGCTCTATCTTTCAAGGTATTGAGCACTCTACATATGAAAGTTAATAATACCTTTTAACATTTCAATACATACAAGCACTCGTAATCAGGTTGTGCACTTTTATTGACTTCAGTAATCCACGCTTAAAATGAAGAAGATCCGATTTAACTATTCTCTTAAAAATATTCCACTGCCGTCGCCAGATAACTATAGAAGGAAACTCATCGAAAAGATCACAAGCGTCACGAACAGAATGCGATGGAAAGCACACTTTTTTCTCAATGGAGATAACACCACTATCCGCAGCGAAACGTTTGGATTGAAATCAAACAAACCGGCACCACATGTCAACGAACTGAGCGCATTTGAAGAAGGCCTGATCGACATGACAAAAAACATCAAATTTAGAAACGCAAACAACCAGTTCCTTTCAACACTCGCCAGCGATGCTAAGAAGATCAACCAACGTCTTCACGTTTGCCGATAAAACCCGAAGCATTTACGAAATGAAGCCAGAGAAATACGACCAACTATTGACCGAAAACGTAACCGCAAACTACAAAATGGGAAATGACAAACAACTCGACGACGTTAACCAAGAACTAAAAACAATCGCCAGAGACTTGAATATCGACGTCAGAATGGAATCAATGGCCAGAAAACCAGCTTTCATCTCCCTTAAAGACCACAAAGAAAATTTCGAAAATAATCCCAAATGCCGCCTCATTAACCCAGCCAAATCTGAACTAGGAAAAATCAGCAAAACCATCATTGATCAAATAAACACATCCATCCGCACGCGCACAGGTTTAAACCAATGGAACAATTCAACTTCAGTTACCGAATGGTTCACCGCAGCAATCAACGAGAAACCCCATCACACCTTCATTTCCTTCGACATCGCAGAGTTTTACCCGTGAAACGCGTGCAGGGATACAAAAGCGGAGCTAACCGATGCAACCTTTGGGGTAATGCGGGGCAAAATGAGACAGTGGGGCTAAATGAGACAGTCCCATTCAATTCAACTTACATGACGTTCGGCATAACTACCATTTTATTTAATGATCGTGGGCTCATAAGCAAAGCTCATGAAAGTTTATCTTTGCCTAGCCTGCGTGCAGACCATAGAAATAATAGACCTAGAATGCGTGCTCTGTCACGTGACAGGGGTCCAAATTAAATTTTATTTTGCCCTTATAGATCCGCCATTTTGAATTTTGCAAAGGGGTGGGATATATATACAACAATGATCGCGTCTCAAAATAAAGAATTGGAGGACGTTTCATAGGGATAAATTGGATACATGCATGACAACAAATCAGCCACATACAGATTAGCATAAAATAAAACAATTTTCAAGACACTTGTTTCATTAAAAGTATTAAAAACTGTAAGTTCAAAATTATATTTCGATCAATTCACCACAATTACAAAAAGCAACAAAAAGTGCTAAACTTGAAACTCAAAAATTGTCTGCATCAATGCCCGTTTAAAAGAAAAGAAAATAATCAAATACGTAATGGAAACTAGGAGAAAATCTTTAAAAAAACACGGATTTAATATGTCAATATAAATAAATGTCGAAACGACTGATGTATAAAAAGTATGACAGGTGCATAAACATATTTTATATTTCAAAAATCACAAGCTAGAAATCCTTATTAGATTGGATAAAAAAGAGAGAAAAAACACTTACTGTCTCCTGGATTAATCCTCCACATTCAGTATAAATCACATACAGATTGGCAAGTGGGAATCATTCAAATATAATGTAAAACAGTAAAAACACTAAAACCATTCGTATTAAAAGGCCGCTATCGTCGCTGCATGTCTACATCCAGAGTTTAATGTTCGAAATGTTTTGGCGAAGGATATTGCACTTCATCTTTATAAAATTCACCAATCCAGCAAGTTTTCTGGAACAAAAAACAAAGAAATTCAGTGCTAAAATACATCCATCACTCCACAACATCACCAACCGCAGCCGTGTTAAATACTGTTAAAAAGTCCTGGGGCGAGTTCCTTTTGCCCTTATAAATCCGCCATTTTGTGGCGACAATTTTTTGACTGACGGGAGATAGGAGCACGCATTCTAGGTATAATATTTCTATGGTGCAGACGCTTGTATTTCCGGTGATTAATAGTCACCGGAAATACAAGCGTCTGCACGCAGGCTAATCTTTGCCGAAACACGCTTCTTTGCTCTACGAAACTACGAAAAAATCAAGATTTTGTAATCCACTTTGGATGATAACTCGACAAATTCAGATATGTTATTACTTAGCAATTTTACTTAACCGATTGTTGTGTCTAAATTATCGTATTTACCGAATGAAACCTATATGTTTTATTGAGTTTATAACATGCCCTTTCAAGTCACACGTGGCATTTTTATCAATGTTTATATTTATTGCGAGTTTTTTCTTGTTCAAATGAACTCATGAAGATGGGGCAAAATGAGACACATCCAACTTTCCTAGCAAGTGAAATGTATTTGATGTTTAAGTAATAGTAAACTAAGTAAAGCTAGCCATTTGAAGTTTTCAAGGGTTGTCCTATATATTGCCAACACATTCTCAAATCTCAATGATATGTTATCAATAATATATATATTGTATATAATGGTTATATTAACCAGCACTATTTTTTATGTTGAAGTCTTTTTACCCCACCTGCTCTTGTTCAGAAAGTTTAAACTATTTAAATGCATGGTTGTGTCAATTTTATATAACATTTCATCATGCATTCAGATAATCTTGAAATTGTTATTGTGTGTATGCTGAGTCAGCTTGAAGCTTTGCAGTGCTTGTGACTTATCATTAATCAAATCAACTTGCATTATATTTAGAACTAGAAATACATAAATGCAATATCCCCTCGCTCGCTTTTACAGCAACCCCCCCCCCCCCCTTGCGCTCTTTTTTATTGGAGGCCTGGAAATAGCTACTCCTGTCGGAACGCATTCTCGTACCCAGATCCTCGCGAATGGTCGGAACGATGAAAATATAGTTTTAATTATGGTAGAATATTTGAAATAAAAAAAACACTCTATTTTTTTTGAAGAAAAATGCCACAAAGAACAAAGAAAAATTTAAGGATGATATTTCGTAAAATATATTGAGATGAAGAAAATCGCTTGTTGCCACCAGGGTTTGAACTCAATCTCGTTCGCGTGCAAACCGACGACGTTACCACCACACTACTGAAGCATGCATCATAATTTTATTAAAATATTAGGGTTATATTTTACAGTTCTTTCTTCCCATGTTTACAAAGAACATCGCTTGGTATCTAAAAATATTTGCATTTTGAAAACTACTCAAACTGTATTCATTTATGGCATTTTAAATTTATTTAAACTAATATAACAAAAACAATTTTTCATTTCGAAATCTGAATTGCTGAAAGTGTTTTCACATACATGTTAATAAATATTCAGTTCAACAGCATTTGTAGTCTTTGTACGTTTTACAAAGGAAGAAATGTTCCTTCCCATTTTTATGCTAAATTATAAACAACCGCTAAGTCATATGTAGTTTTACAATAAGAAAACCATTTAAAAGGAGATACGACGGCAGCCACAGGTAAAAAATACAACGTAACGGGCATTGGCAAGAAAAAACATGCACTGCCGGATATGATACGTACTTCAAGGACACACAAAATATAAAACACAATTAACAGTGATAGATGTAAACAGGGACACTCAACAGTTTTGCTACTAAGTGTTCGTGATTATTGAGAGCGACTGCTCTATATTTTTACCGTAGCTTTATAAACTTTTCGGCCTTTGTCTTCGTTTCTTTCGAGTTTTGGTTTGACGGGTTTCCTTTTAGTCAAGTCTGAAGACTTTATATACGTAAAGGTTGATTTGTTTCTGTTCTTTTGAAAAGGATACGTATCCCAAAAACTCCTTTCTCAAGTCTTTTTGTCAAGAATAATATCAAATCTTTTTCAAATCTTTTTTGTCAAGAACTATGTTGTTTCCAGTGCCCCACAATCTTCACCCCGCGTGGTCCGTCCACACACACATATATATATATATATATATATATATATATATATATATACAAATATTCAGATCGCTCAAACTGATTCGCATTTCAACACGCGTGTAAAGTGGACTCCACGCATGTCGAGATTAGCACCCTCACCGGGCTCCGGGCCTTCGGCCCTACTCCCGGCTCGGGGATGACTCGAAACTATGTTCGGAAAACCCAACGTGCAAACTGGAGTGAGGAACAAATGAAACTTGCCATTTCATCAGTCGACAAAAAAGAGATGTCTATAATGGAAAGCTGCCACTGCCTTTGGAGTACCCAAGGATTCATTGAACCACCGAGTTAATGGTAGGATGAAAAACTTGTTAATTGACGAAAGGCATAAGAATGTTTTAGGGCGTTACCGAGCTGTTCTTAAACCTGACCAAGAGAAAGAACTTGAAGATCATATTGTTAAGATGGACCAAGTTTTTTATGGTCTATCAATTAATGATATCAGATCAATAGTGTTTGAATATTGCCAGAAAAATAACATTACCACTAAGTTTAATCAGGAAAATAAAATGGCTGGTCGTGACTTTGTTAATGGCTTTCGAGCTTTGTTAATTTGTTCAAGCGAAAAAAGATTGTGAACACCAATACTGAGGATGCAGAAGGTCCAGTCTGTGGAGAACTATGGTCCAGATCAATGCAAGGCGAGGACTGGGTGAAATGCCTCGAATGCAAACTATGGTGTCACGAAGAATGTTGCACTGTAGTTGCAACCAGCATGACCTGTAACTTGTGTTTGTAACTTTGACTTCAAAATAATCTTTAAATGTATTTTTATAGTTAGTTATGTAGTTCTATTAAATTACTTCTATTTAAATTTGACTGTTATTTAGTGTTTTCACACTGTCTCATTTTGCCCCACTGTGGTGGGGCAAAATGAGACAAAAATCACTTTCATGTTTTCCTTGATTTACGCCAAATAAAGTATTTCCAACATTATTTTTTGTGTTGTATATCTTGCTTAGAGTCTACCTGAAATACCCCAGTCCAAAAGAACATTCCAAAAATTATCCCTCCCTTTCCAGGGCATTAATTGTCTGTAAGTGTCTCGTTTTGCCCCACATTACCCTTCCTCGAAGAGAAATTGTGCATTATGAAAGCTGAACGGAAAGACGTACTAAACAAGCGAACGGAAATATTTTTGAAATGCCGCCACAGGAATAAATTCCTCATCAATAAATTTAAAACCCGCAAGCCATGTTGAAGATGAGACCTCCGAACTATAATCAACCGATGACGTATGGGACTTTACTATAAGAGAATGGCAAAACCGGAACTTTTACCAGTTGTCTGAAGATCGTCGTAAGACGTGAAACTCTGAGTAACAACATTAAACTTTAAGTTTATCTATAATACGCTCTATCTTTCACTGTAAAAACTGACTGGTTAAAACAACCAAAAAAAAAAGGTCACCAGGATGCATCTGAGAGAACCAGTAAAAAACGGTTGTTTTAACCAATTTTATAATTTGGTTAAAATAACCAATACTTTTTTGGTTAAAACAAACAATATTTCATGGTCACTTTGACCAATGTTTATTGGTCAAAATGACCAGTGGTCACTTTGACCAATGTTTATTGGTCAAAATGACCAGTATTCAATTGGTCAAAATAACCATAAAGATAGGTCATTTTGACCAATAAATATTGGTCAAGTAGATGCATCTGAGACAACCAATAAAAAACGGTTAGAAATGTTTTTTTAACCAATTTCAAATTGGTTAAAATCAACATTGGTTGTTGCAACCAAATTCAAATTGGTCAAAATCATAATTAATGTAATGCAGTAAACAAATTTCTCAAAGATAAACAACAGTTGAACACATTTAATTTTCACTACACTATGTCAATAAAATCTTACTTGCTTAACAAATGGAATCAAAACATATGCATATAAAACACCATGTTACTCAATATACATGCATGTATATACAATTTATAAGTTTTCCACCTTATACCTAAACATAGATATCACGACAAACTCGAAAGAAAGTTTTCAACACCCATTGGCAAAACATTATTATAGCTTTTGAAAAAAACAAATGTTCAAGACATAAATATATATTCTTGCATGCTTTGCCCACTTGCACCCTTTGGGTATTCTGCGTTAAAAACATAACCCAGCAAGCAAACAGAGAATAGCACTCATAATCTTGATGGATTTAAATTTTACCACAACCATCCCTTCAGCAACAAGTGCCAGGGAGTTAATTTCGTCCAGTGATCCTGTTGACACAAGCTTTGGAGTGGAACAAGCTTTTACTACATCGGAAAATCTAATTACAGAATCTTCCTAATAACAATTTTGAATCAGTTTACTACACATAATGTAAGTACATAAGTAAATCCCCATTTACACGGAGCCAAATTATAGGGATTGCGATCGCGAGCCATCATACTTGCCTAAACTCTTAAGCCTTTAAGTAAAGCCGCACTAAATAAATCGAGTGAGACACGACCAAAAGTACCCAACTTGCGAGCGAAATATAGCTCTCCATCGATACACAATCCCAATAATTTGGCTAAAGCATGTAAGTGGGCTTAGTGAGCAAATTTAACAATTAACTTGAACTAGATAAAGCATTATAGTCATTAACATTTAGCAAGTCAATTCACAACACCAACCGGAATAATACTGGACACTCGTAGGTTCTCGCGGCCTTGCTCTTCTACCATCATCAAGTCCACTGACACAATTGTCACAAGAAGCGGAAGTTATGATCCCGTATTCGAATATAATGTAGTAATCATCCTTTATGCGTATTATTCCTTCGGTGTTTATGCGTGTGATTCCAAAGCCCAGCAACGCAAATAGATTTCGCCTAATCGGTGGGAAGAATTCCGTAGAAGTTCGTGGTAAGACAAGACATTGTCGCGATCTTCGTCGCTGGAAAGTGTTCCGTTTCTAGTCTGTCCGAGGTAATTCACCAGATGAAGTCGAAGAACAGTCTTTCTTCGGTGAAATTTGTTGTTGATATATACCATTCTTTAACTCTCCTCGTGTCGACAACGCTTTCAAAGGTTGAATGCGAGCAGCGGCGTAATTTGAATAAAATTGAATAATTAAGTGGATCAAAAAAATTCGAGGCTGCTAATTGGCTGATCACGCGGCGGACCTATGCGAAGACACCCCGCTCAATCGAGCATTAATTAATAGTCTCCTGTGATTGGTTGAATATTGAAGCAATTGATCCGCTTGATATTCAAGCTTGATGAACGTTTGATGTTTTGGACCTTTGGTGCTACACTAACTTTTCGCTTTATTTATTTCGTAACACTCTTCTTCGGTAGCAATCGAGTTTTGATTCAAGCAACCTGTCCCATGAGTGCCGATTTGTATGATTCATTTTATTAACTTTATTCGTGTAAATAGTAAATGCGTGGCTTGAAGTCAGATGCCATACAGTCCGATTTTATACGTCTTTTAATACACGAAGCCACATTATCCGGATTCCGATCGAGAGCTATCGCGCTCGCAATGGTTTTCGTCGTGTAATCACTCGATTTAGTCAGTTAATAATAACTCGATCACGACCGCAACCCGATATGCGATAATTTCGCTCCGTCACTTCCGTATAAATGTGGCTTGATGAATAACAAAATATTTCGATTACTTCTCGTCTACCGAGTCAAGCTGAGATTTCAATTCACATCGTGTATATAGCCGAAATAAGTTACTGTGAAGTATAATTTCTGGCAGGCCTTTTCGGCTCTTCAGTAAGGATCGAAACATGCTCTTGTGGTCAGAACCGCTCTCCTAGTTTATATCATAATATTATTATTTCATATCGCTTCAAATAACCAATTAATAATTGGTGAAAATGACCATTTTACACAACCATTTGATAAGTGGTCACAATAACCAATTTACATTGGTTATAGCAGGGTAACCAATTGATAATCGGTTAAAATAGGCATTTTATAATATTTATATTCTAACCATTAATAAATAATTCGTCGCAATGACCATTTTACACAACC
>OZ036002.1:16013380-16033380 GCA_964035015.1 Corallium rubrum
CTACCGAACAAGGCTTGAGAGACGAAATTGATAAACTTACCACTCGTATACGAGAAATGGAAACCCAATTAGAGAAATTTCCGAAGTAGATTCATCACCGTGGCCGTCGGGAAGTTTAATCACACAAGCAAAGCCAAGAGCAAAACCCGACATCTTCTCAGGCACAGAGACACCATTCAGTGATTGGCTAAGTCATTTTGAACTATGTACTACCATAAATGGTAGCAGTATGTTTAAGAGGGCGTGCACAGCGAGTGTACATGACGCGACCACAAGAGGAACGGGAATCGTACGAGAAGCTCGTCCAAGCACTTCGAGTGAACCTGGAACCACCACAATGTCGTGCAGTCCAAAAGCTAACTTTCCGAAACAGGAAGAGAAACAAAGGATCGTCGAAGTGAATAACAGTCCCTTATCAGTCCACTTGATAGCAGAAATGGACATTAAATTAGCTGGAGTAATTGTCAACCATGAAGTACAGGTGTGCCGCAACCTGACACAAGATATGCTGGTGGGCACAGACATCCTTAAGCCAAACAAGGTAATTTCGACACAGGAACATGCACTAACAGCAAAGCGTAAAAACGACAGTTTGATATTTAAACCAAGCAAGGAAGTGTGCCGAGTAGTCGCAGCCGAGTCGATTACAATACCTGCATACTCGACGAATATCGTTGGCAAAGTCGACGGAAAGACTTCCGCAGATCACACAACCGACGTTTTGGAACCAGATACTCGATTTGAACAACGATACTCTACCGGAATCCTGAAAGTCGTAGCTACTGTCAAAGACGGAATCATTGTATTCAATCCACAAATGACCATCGGAAGTTACTATTGGTACTTCAACGCCTCGAAGAAAGTGGATTGAAACTAAATGCGAAGAAATGTCACTTCGTGAAGGAAAAACGGCATTATTAGGCCACGTGGTGAGTCGAAGTGGTGTGTCCACCGATCCAGAAAAGGTCAAAGCTGTAGCTTCCTGGCCCCACACGATGTTTCAAGCCTACGTTCTTTCCCTCAGCTGCGTTGGGTATTACGGCGACACTGCAGCACCATTATACAAGCCGGAACAGAAAGGTACTGCGTACACCTGGAGTCTCGAATGCCAAACCGAATTCCAAACTCTAAAACGGAAACTAACAACAGCCCCGGTATTGGCTTATCCACAATTTGACATACCTTTTCTTGTGTATATGGACGTTAGTGTAACGTTGGCTTAGGAGCTGCATTATCCCAAGTTCAAAATGGGCAAGAAAGGGCACCCATTCCACCTGTTCTAAATTTTAGAACGCCACTAATAAGTGACAGGAATTACCACCTGAGCAACCCGGCGCGCGTTGTTGTTGTTTCCAACACTGGGACCGAATTATCTATTGCTCAATGTGGCGGCTACAAGGAGTGATCAATCTAATGATGGCATTTGACAGTGAATTGTAGCTTTTCAGTGTGTAGGAAGCATATTTAAACAAAAAGATGAAGTTATCTAAGAGCCTGGCATTCCTTCCACCATCTACGAGTAAAACTAAAGACATTTTTAGCCTTATTTAGTACTATTTACAAGCCTCCGACTGGTAAGTTCACTATTAGAAATAACTGTTAATTATGTAATTATAGGTTCTAAAACCTTGGTGATTTTGTTTGGTTATATTAAAATTTTCTTCAATATGAGCTCGAACGTTACATGGCTTTAAAGTGCCACTAACCCCAAAACTTTTTCTCGCAAATCTAAGAGCCCTTATTGAGTGGATTAGGTCAGTTAATAAATTATTGGTATTGGACGTTTCGTTGATCTTCTGTAGACCACCAAAGTTGCATCTGCATGTCCCATGGCGGAGTAGGAAAGGGAATGGGTATATTCCTGGTGTTACGTCAGACAAGTCAAACAAGGAACTCCTTTGAGCTCTGTCTGGTGAATACATAGAATTTTTTGGGTTGAAAATTCATTTTCCCAACTAACTCAATGTAAAAATTCTATTCTGGACTAATCCACTCAATAAGTGCTTTTAGATTTGCGAAAAACATTTTTTGGGGTTAGTGGCACTTTAAAGTTTAATAGCATTTATTCACTCTACAGTAAGCTACATACAAAGGCAACTATATCATGTGGTGGCAAAAATATTCTGGGATTTATGCTATTGTTTTATGATTGCATCTATTTTTGTTCTTTATAAATATCTGGCTATTTAGTTTATCTGTCTAAAATTATACAGTAACATGTTTCTATCTTTAGCTTCTGCGTATGGAAACTTAAAATATACTTTCCTCACAGCAGTGGTACCTGCATGTGCAGACAATGGAGGGAAAGAAATACAGAAAAGTGACAGTTACACCGCATGCTATATCTTCAGGGTAAAATTCTAAACACATTAACACGATAGAGAGATGGTCTTTAACTTGTCTACTGCTAGGCTGGTAACAACCGGTCAGGGCTCGATCTTCCCTTTCAGGACTAATAGCATGAAACTATCTGGCACTGGCAACAATATTCTAAATACTTGACCTGGTGGTGGAAGCGTTATAAATATAGAGTAAAATATATAAAAGCCTGTTCGTTTCTGGAACCCCTCTTCCACTATACTTCAATTATTATACAAATTATTATACCTGTACAAATATTATTTATTCTCAACCACCACCGGATGACTTTACTTATAACAGTGGGAATGTTCAAGATTAATTATCCATCCCTATATGTGTCCTTTAATTGTTTTGTTTTTTTGCTATGGCTATGGCCCGACAACTTTACAGTCTATTCTACGTCTCGTCAATGGGTACATGTACATCCTATACCGGCTGATTGCAGTTGGAGGAGCCAGAAGGCCCCTCTTTCGTTAGCTACTACCCTGTAAAGACTACTACCCTGTAAAGACCAGGGTGGGCACCACTCCAATCTCAGATGTGTTGGTTTTGTGGAGGAAGGAAAACAATAGAACCCAGTGAAAAACCCTCGGAGCACAGCATAGACCAACTAAACTCTACTCACATGGTCCAAGCTTGAAAATGGGGCTATTCCCAGATGGTCACCCATCCAAGTACTAACCCCATCTAACTGGGCTTAACTATTGGCGAGAGACAGCGCCCTGCAGCACAAGTCACTCGTGTTCCTCATGTGCATCCTGGGTGGTACCGAGTTAACGTTTTTATTTAATTAACCCTTTAGAAGTTCGTGGTCACTCTTGATAAGAAATGTTGCTTGCAATTAGCCAGACTGAAAAGCTCTGCAATCTGGCAACTTGCCTACGTGTTGAACACTCTGTATCCTGTATAAGGTTGCAGTGGTTTAAGCTTTTTTGTCTTTCTACACAGTATTCTAATTCTACTCCTGTGTAGTGTTATGAAGTAGAAACATTTTATTTACAAGTAATAGCATGGCATTAAGGTTGATTAGTGATTAAATGTACGCGAAAGCCGAGCTAAACAACCGAAATGCCATGCTATCACTATGTAATATTACGGTTTCCGAGGAAGAAAGAATGCTTACCCATTACTGGCATGCTATGTTTACACATGAATAGGAACTCTTTGTACTGTATGTTCAGCAATACTTTACATTCACTTTACAGTTTACATTTACAATTTTATTAGCTACTGTAGGTGACCAGGGCAGTACTATGAGCACTCTAATGCTTACCCATTACTGGCATGCTACAGACTAGTAAAACTGATAATAGGACGCTGACGTTGATATAAGGAGGTTTTGTAAGGTGGCGATAATGGGCGTGTTACAACTTACATGTATACTGCCGATAATGGTCTGTAATAGGATGCTGATGAAAGGTGTTGTAGGGTGCTGTTCATGACGAATATCGATTTGGATACCTTCCAAAAAATGCTCGTCATGATCAGAACCCTGTAACGCCTGCATGTTCAGCACCCTATAAGCCCTCCATGATCAACACCCAAAAACGCCGTCATGATCAGCACCCTATCACACCGTCATGATCAGCACAGCATAGCATAGCTACAATTTGTCCGCGCATGCGCGAGTATGAAGAGAAAAATCATCGGAACCGCGTGGGTCTGGGTACGAGAATGGAGAAAAATTATAAACAAACGGCAATGGTTCGGCAATGGTGGATTTCGAAGGACTTGTTTCTATTATGGATTTAGTCGGTTACAACGCCGTTTCCTGCATCCTGATTTGTGTGAATGCTAAAGAAGTAAGACCATTCCATTATTTTATGGAAGAATTTACGATTTTATTCATGAAATAAGCTATAAATATTGCGTTAGTAATTTGTCGCAATTAGTGTTTTACGCTGTTGTATTCTTGTCACTTTAACAATGATTTTCTAAAAATCGGTACCTGTGAACCAATTTTCATGATCAGCACCCTATAACGCCTTCAAGTTATAACGAAGTCATGATCAGCACCATATAAGGCCTTCATGATCAGCACCCTATAACGCCGTCATGATCAGCACCCAAAAATGCAGTCATGATCAGCATCTTATAACACCGTTATGATCAGCATCCTATAACGCCGTCATGATCCGCACCCTATAACGCCCTCATGATCAGCACCCTATAACGCAGTCATGCGTCACCTTATAAAGCCTTCATGATCAGCACCCTCCCTGTAATGTCGTCATGATCAGCACCCCATAACACCGCCCATTATCAGCACCTCCTTATATCAGCAGCCCATAATCAGCTTTACTGGTTTGTATCATGCCAGTAATGGGTGAGCATTAGAGTGCTCATACATGTAATACTGCCCTAGTCTCCAAATTACCAATACCATATCAATTATATATTGTAAATTAGGTAACACATTTAGAGAACACCTGGGATGTTTGGTAGACTCAAACTGGAATCAATTGTCTCACATGTCGCCCAGCTCAACTGAGCAGGTATCGAGCCTGAGTCGCAGAGGTGAAAGGCACGTGAGCTAACCACTGCACGCCACCAACACCCCTTAGTTCTGTCTGCAGGTCTGTATCCAAGCTCACACGTGTATCTCCACTGTAGCCTGTAGGTCAATAATAGTACAGCAACAAGAAAGCAAATTTAATTAGATGGTTATTGGGTTATTCTATGTGTTAGCCAATCATCGTCATTCCCTTCTTTAAGAAATCATTAAAAAACACAATTCTTTTTTCAGCTAGATATTTTAATTTTACATTTTAAAAAAACCCCAATATACTAAACAAACATCAGGCTTTTATCATACATGTATATCAAACAAGATGAGGAGAAGTTGTATATGGCTAGTCTCTTTACTTACTTACAGTAAATTATGGTGCTGTAATGTTAAAGACAAATAATGTAAACACAGCAATAAAATCAAAAGTTCAACACTTCAAATTCCATCATTATCATCACTGCATGTACTTGTTTGATTTGGCTGAAACAGTTTCATTATTAATAATCAATAAAATTAACTAATTTTAATCATATGACGTCAATTGAGTTTTTTCCCCACACGCAGTCATTCCAGCTGGTCCATCGAGCTTCTTTGCAGTGAAAAAGTCTATTGGTGATCTAAAAATAAATCAAATAGCAAAGCTATGAGTATTCAAACATATTCTTAGAAAGTCTAAACGCATATTATGAAATTCAAACGTTTTGACTCCTATATGTAGGCTTTCATTTGACAACTTTAATATGCTGCCATATGTGTGTGGTAGATTAAGGGTTAAAACCCAACCAATAAAGGGCAATGACAACAGATTTTATTTACATTAGGTACATGTAAATCGACCTGAACCAAAGAAAACAGACAAATTAATCATATTGACGATGAATCATTTGGAGACATCTTCTAAATAGTCTGAAATATTTTTAGTGTAATTATTTCTCAAACTTTCCTAAGGACAATGCCCTAAGACGTCCTTCTAGAGACTAAAAAAACATTGGTCTTTTAGTATTTCCAATGGCTATATTTATTACAAATAAAATGTTTCTACTTCGTAACACTACACAGGAGTAGAATTAGAATACTGTTTAGAAAGACAAAAAAGCTTAAACCACTGCAACCTGATACAGGATACAGAGTGTTCAACACGTAGGTAAGTTGCCAGATTGCAGAGCTTTTCAGTCTGGCTAATTACAGGCAACATTTCTTACCAAGAGAGACCACTAACTTCTAAAGGGTTAATTAAATAAAACCGTTAACTCTGTACCACCCAAGGATGCACATGAACACGAGTGGCCTGTGCTGCAGGGCGCTGCCTCTCACCAACAGTTACGTAGTAGTTAAAATATGAGCGGCCGATCTCGTAAATAAAGATCGGACGCGAAAGTGTCTAATAACTTTTATGAAACATTGATGTTTTATTAATCAATGTTTTAACAGTATTTACAAACACCTGATTAAACATTCATTTCTTTTGAATTTTCCTTATGAATTATTAATGATTTGATAAGCCCAGTTAGATGGGGTTAGTACTTGGATGGGTGACCACCTGGGAATAATCCCATTCTCAAGCTTGGACCATGTGAGTAGAGTTTAGTTGGTTCTATTGTTTTCCTCCCTCCACAAAATCAACACATCTGAGATTGGAGTGGTGCCCACCCTGGCCTTTATAGGGTAGTAGCTAACGAAAGAGGAGCCTTCTGGCTCCTCCAACTGCAATCAGCCGGTATAGGATGTACATGTACCCATTGATGAGACGTAGAATAGACTGTATAGTTGTCTGGCCATAGCCATAGCAAAAAATAGGTACGCAATGCGTACATGTGACTACCGCTGTTAAGCACAGAAAGAGTTATAGACTTAAGAAGCAATACATGAAAGTGCGTGAAAAGCTCACAGACACACACAAAAAAAAATGATAGTTCAGTATTTTAAATCATTTTATACATGTATTGCTAATTTGAACATGGCACATACTATACATAGTTCTTTACTGGCTGTTTCCAAAACCTAGCATATATTAGCATCATAAACATGCCCCCAAGTTTTACATGAAGTGAACTTGTATAATTCAGATTTTTATACGAAACCTGGATGGATAAATCCTAGCTAGAGAACCACTCTAGTGGTGCTTTGAACAACCCAATTTAACTTTTATCCACTGAACAGTACTATCAGGTACATAACTATTCAGTGGATAAAATTTTATATTAGGTTGTTCAAAGCATGATTAGTGCTGTTCTTTAGCTAGAACGTATAAACTAGACAGATCATATACATGTAGATTATTTTTGTGGAAACACCACGTAAAATATTGCTAAGCTTTCAGCCTGTTGACTCAGGCCAAAAGCTTAGCAAATAAATGTTTTCCATGGTGTTTCCACAAAAATAATCTATATTACATTATCGCCATGAAAACTTTCAAAGAATTAATCACCCCAGATAATCAACATTGTGTTCCAAAACAGCATTTTACCTGTCATAAATATGATAACATTTTGTGATTCTGCTAGTATTTTAAATAAGACAGTACAACAATACTCAGTATTGTAGTTTCAACTGATATATTTCTTCATTTCAAGGCTTTCAACATATTCAAGGTTTAAGTTTCCCAACAGTTCACAATAGCTTTTTAACAATTCATCAAAATATACAATTGGTGGCACTTAGACACCAGATTATAGAATATTTTTGTACTTTCACAAGAGTCAGACTTCTGGAGTATCTACTATTCTGTGGTCACACCATTGTAACAGCTCTGGTGTGCACCAACTTTGGTTTCTTAATTTCATACGAGCTATTGAACAACACCTAAAACAAGTAAACAAAGCACCGAGTCAAGGTTTTGTAATGTCTATGTAACAGCCAACATATTTTCTCCGCATAAATCTTATATACCTAATATACATGTGTATAGTGTAAATACAGGGCACTGATATATACTTCTCAAAGTCATTAATAATACATAAACCAAACGCATAGGAAAATCATAAGCGATATGTGATCAAACACTTGGATAGATTAATAAGCCAACTCTTACCTCAAACTTATCTTACATAAAATACTGATTCATTTGAGAACTGATTCATTTCCTGATTTGTTTGATCTTGAAACACCTAGCTCGAAGTTGGTTAAAACACACTTCTCACTCTTAGTTTATTTATGCATTGGTGTATGATATATACATGTACATGCAGTATAAACATGAGTCGCTGACCAGTGAGCACAACCAAAATTAAACTTAAGTTAAATTATCATTATAAATCATTTATATCTAAGACTTGGCGTATATTGACAATTTATTTACAGAATTTGTAAACAACGTCTCAGTTTTGAAACCTTGTATAAACTGATCAATGACAGAAACCGTTCCAAGAAGAAAAGATTTGCAAAGTAATAATTAAAAATCAAAACAGTCATCGAGAGAGCAACCAAAATGCGAAGATGAGTTTATTCCCCACGAAAACAACTGGAGTACTTCTCGAATACCTGGCGATCAATGGCGATCTTCTCGACTATATTGCGATCGTTCCGAATATTTGGCGATAGCTGTCGAGTATGACGTAGGCGAGGTCCAAGACAAGCAAGCAAGCAAGCAAGATCACGCCGACATTATGGCCACCGCTGAGGCAGTCACAAAAACAAAAACAATGAAAGGACACTTATTGGGATGAATAATTAATCTAGAACATTCCCATTGTTATGAGTAAAGTCATCCGGTGGTGCTATATCTTCAGGGTAAAATTCTAAACACATTAACATGACAGAGAGATGGTCTTTAAGTTGTCTACTGCTAGACTGGTAACAACAGGTCAGGGTTCAATCTTCCCTTTCAGGACTGATAGCAAACTATCTGGCACTGGCAACAATATTCTAAATGCTTTACCTGGTGGTGAAAGGGTTATAAATATAGAGTAAAATATGTAAAGGCCTGTTCGTTTCTGGAACCCCTCTTCCACTCTACTTCAAGTATTATATACCTGTACAAACATTATTCATTCTCAACCATGTGGTGTAACTGTCACTTTTCTGTATTTCTTTCCCTCCATTGTCTGCACATGCAGGTACCACTGCTGTAAGAAAAGTATATTTTAATTGCCCATATGCAGAAGCTATAGATAGAAACATATTACTGTATAACTGAAGACAGATAAACTAGATAGCTAGATATTCAATAAAACTATAGCATAAGTTCCAGAATATTTTTACCACTACATGATGTAGTTGACTTATGCTATTAAACTTTATAGGTCATGTAACGTTCGAGCTCAAAATGAAGAAGATTTTAATATAACCAAACAAAAATTATCACCAAGGTTTTAGAACCTATAATAATATAATTAACAGTTATTTCTAATAGTGAACTTACCAGTCTGAGGCTTGTAAATAATGTACTTAATATCAGAGCGTCTCAGGCCTAAGGTGTCTTTAGTTTTGCTCGTAGATGGTGGAAGGAATACCAGTATCTGAGGTCACTTCATATTTTTGTTTAAATATGCTTCCTACACGACGAAAAGCTACAATTCACTTTCAAATTCCATCATAGATTAATCACTCCTTGTAGCCGCCATATTGGGCAATAGATAATTCGGTCCCAGTATTGGAAACAAGAACAACGCGCGCTGGGTTGCTCAGGTGGTAATTCCTTTCACTTATTAGTGGCGTTGTAAAATTTAGAACTCGCACTATAAGTGATTTAGAACAGGTGGAACGGGTGGAAAGAGTCATCGCGTACGCGGCCAAGTCACTTTCCAAAACAGAAAGAAATTACAGCACAACTAGGAAAGAACTGCTGGTGATGGTGTGGGGTCTAGAACACTTTGAACCATATCTCATGGAGAGGCAATTCGTCGCACGTACGGATCATAACGCGCTGCAGTGGCTTTGGAACTTCAAGAATCCAAAGGGTCAAGTAGCACGGTGATTAGAACGACTGCCAGGGTTTGATTTTACTGTACAACACCGAGCTGGGCGGCAACATGGCAACGTGGATGGCTTCTCGAGAATCCCAGTAACTGAGGACCCAAAGAACAACCCAAATCAACCCTAAGAAGTATCAGCAGTAAGAGCATTCTAACGTGGCACAGAGACAAAAAGAAGACCCGGCACTTCAACAAACAATCTCGTGGCTTCCCACTGGAAATTGCCCACCAAGAGAAGAGACTGCTCACGCAGGCCCCGTTCTTGGTTCTCTGTGGGGTCAATTTTCAAGATTGAAATTACTCGGTGAACTTCTGTATTGCGAGTTTGAGAGTGAAGACGGAAAATCCAAGATTATGCAACTAGTGATACCTGAGGCAATGGTAAATGAAGTTCTAAAGGCTCTTCACGGTTTACCATCTTCTGGTCATTTGGGGATCAACAAAATGACGGAGAAGGTACGACAACCATACTATTGGAAATGCTGGACAGTCGACGTCGAAGACTACTGCAGACGGTGCTAAAAATGTGCAGAACACAATTCCCCAAGAAGCAGAGCCAAGGCACCATTGATAACAAGTACCGCTGGACTTCCCATGGAACGGGTAGCTATTGATGTCATCGGACCGCTCCCGATCTCAACAAGGGGGAATCGATTCATATTAGTATAGTGTGTGACTATTTCACAAAATGGCCTGAAGCGTACCCCATTCCAGAGATGAGTGGATATCTCGGTACGGGTTAATGCAATCTTTACATTCGGACCAGGGACGTGAATTTGAAAGCGACATTTTTCAATCCTTAATGATGTTACTGGGCATTCACAAGACACGCCCCGCCCCGTAGTATCCGCAGAGCGACGGCCTTGTCGAACGATTCAACCGTACACTGAAGAATATGCTTGCCAAGATAGTAGATGACAACCAGAAGGAATGGGATTCCTCAGACGCTGTTTGTTTATCGGACTTCAGTTCAATCGTCTATTGGCGTTACCCCGTATCGAATGATATTTGATAAAGAAGCTCGACTACCAGTAGACTTACTAGTGGAAGGTGAACCATCACAAGAGTCACCTCAACCCATGTCTGAATATCTAAAGACATAGAAACTAAAGTTCCAAAATGCGTACGAGTTGGCTAGAAAAAATGGAAGGGTTTCTGTCCGACGGTACAAGGACTATTACGATGCAAGATCAACAGATGATGCATTTCAGGTTTGTGATCGATTTGGCGACAATCACATTCGAGTAAGAAAGGTCTTTCAAGCAAGTTAGCAGTAAAGCGGGATGGTCCCTATATTATCATCAAGAGGATAACGGACGCTGTGTCTTGGCTGAAGAAGGAAAAGGGACGGAAGCGTGTGGTAGCTCATTTCAATTGTCTGAAAAAAGGCTATTTGTGCAAAGAAGTGAAAGCGGAGAACACACGACCTCCTGAAGTGAAAACAGAGAACGGACAACCTCCTGAAGTTTTTCCGGATCGAACTCCACGTAGCAATCCTCAGTTGACAATGCAACCAAGTACTTCACAATTTAGTGATGATGAGGGCACTCCCATACGGTGACTGTTGGAATAGTAAAGTTTTCTTGCATAATTTAGCATGGGTTTTCATGAACAATATTGAAACAATATATATCCACTCATTTGATATGTAAAAATGACAAAAGTTGAAAGAAACTTTTAGCTTATAGTTTACACTCACGACATCATGTCAATAGCAAGCCTAATTTTGAAATGTGTTTCGTTTGCAGTTATTTCGTTTTAAACGAACACAGATAAACAATTTAGCGATCTTACCATTAAAAATTTCCATTCTAATCATTTTGTAGACGTTTTTGTTTTCTTAAGAACTTATTGCTTCGCCTAAATGTTCAATTTCTTCTGTCATTTGCCCACTCGGTTATAATTTCGGCAATTCGGCGCCATCGTTGCTTAACAGAACAACCGCTGGCTCTAATGATTATTGCTCGTGACATACTACGCATTTTGTAATTGGTCAATTTCGTTAAAAGAAGGCTTTTCACTGGCTTATCGCCAGAGGTTTCTATTTAACAATTAGTCACCGAAGTTGAGGTGATTATCAGATAATTTCTAAATAAGTAACTTTTAATTTGAATAACACGGCAAAACACAACAAAACACTCAGTCTGACTTCCGTTTTGAATTATAAATTTTACTTCCTTTCTTAGTCACGCGCGTGAACACATGATTAGTCACATGATGTGCTTCAGGAACGTTCGCGTATTAAACAATCACTGATCTGTGATACTGAAGCGAGACAGAAACGTGTCGGATTTGTAACAAAAGCAGGAAGGAAAGATAACAGTTAAAAGTATGTTTGACAAAATAAAAAAAAGTGATTTCAGTTATTTGTTGTTCACGTTGATGTTGAACGTGAAGGAACATCCTTGGAAAGTGCCAGATGAAAGAATGGGTGAAGGGCTCACACCAAGCGATTGAAGGACATTTGCCTCATTCTTACCGAAGGAGATGGTGCTCTTTTCAACAGATGGATTGTTTTCAACTGGCGATCGAAATGGACAATTGTGGCTGGAATGGCATCGTTGATGGACGAAGATGAGGTTGGTGGTGTGATTTCATTACCATGAATGAATGAGGTGAGCGTTGATGACATGTGCTTGAATTGATTCAGAGTTGGCCTTTCACAATAACTTTCGATACTTGTATCGCTTCTGTGGCCGGTGACTGCTTTGATTTTCCGTGTTTCAACGTTGTTCGATGGTAGAACAGTGACAGTTGTCGCTCGCAGAGTGGTTGGTGTAATACTGCGGGATACCGGCTCTTTCAGACATATTTCGCAGCATGTTGTCAAGTGTGTTGTGGCCAAATACCTTCTTCTCATACCAGATCTTGACTTTTTGGGGTCAAACCTCGAGGATACTTCTTTTGGCCGCTGGAACAAAGCATCAACTTCGGGTTTGAGATGACTAAGATACGCTTTAATAGTTTGGGCTGGATATCTCGAGGAATTCTGTTGAGCAAAGATTTTGCCATTAGAATGGTCAAAGTGCCGTTAAGGCCGCCAGTGCGATTCTTGCTTTAAAGCACCCTTCCGGGTTCATCTTTATTCAGCTCGAAGTATTCCTCTCCCTGTTCAGTTCCAGAAGGCCGCAGCATCGACTTCTTCATAAGCCTCTAGTTTTCTCTGCCTCGTTTACCAAAATACAACTCTATGTAAAACCAAGCTGTTTCCATCAAACTTCGAGGGCTACGGGTTTCAGGGGTTGTCAGTTCCCCTTTCTCGAATAATTTTTTCACGGTTTCAACACTCAAAGGATTCTTGTGGACTGTCCCAGGTATTTTTCCTCCGCCGATGGGGTGCTTTAGGTAAGAATGCAATGTTTTGTTTGCTTCGTCAAAGGTGACAGGATCGCAAATTGGAAACTTTTTGTTGTACGGTGGTGAGCGAAGATGACGGTCTACAGCGACTTGGATTGACTTTATGCTTGTTTTTCTATAGTTGAAACCATCTTTTTTTCTGGCCGACACGTAAAATTTAGAGAGACATTTGTTTATTTCTGCTATATCCATGCTTTCGAACTCTGTCGTAAACTCGTTTTGTTGTAAAAACCATTCTGTTGTAAAAAAACAAACAGTTTGACGTATAAAGCCATAACATAAAACTTCACGCTATCGGTCAGTTTTTAAAGGATGAAATAAAATAAATTCGTACATAAAGGAAAGGCTTCTTGCCTTTAAACAGTTTAACACCATATTTTGCTGATTCTTTATTATTTTTTTTGAATGGCATTTTCCTTCATTTCTTCAATTTCTTCGTCCAAAATTTTGGAAAATCGATTTTGGGAAGCCAGATATAATTTTTTTGGAAAGTAATAGTCACCGCTCCAGGCGGTGTGAGGTAATAGTCATCGCTCTAGGCGGTGATCAGAAGGCTGGAAAGCCATTTTTCAACTCTGAAATTATACTAACAGTGGATAGTAACTCCTGCGATAGCCAACGAAATTCAAGGATTTGTGATAAAAACTTGTAAATTTATACCAAATGCATTTAGAATATATGTCAATAACATTGGCATTAGTTGTAAAGTATGTCGAAAGCATACTGAATTGAATATACGCTGACGTTGTAAGTTGCAGTTTTACAGTTGGTATTGACCGATGCAAGTGTAACGTATGCTATGCTATGCTATGCTATGCTGTGCTGTGCTATGCTATGCTATGCTATGCTATGCTATGCTATGCTATGCTATGCTATGCTATGCTATGCTATGCTATGCTATGCTATGCTATGCTATGCGATGAGCCGCCGAACTGTATTAGCATTTCCAGAGTTTTCGTCCTATTGATTCGGACCTTCATCAGAGCAGTATGACAACATGTTGGCTCGTATCTTTTATATAACTTAAGCAACTGATCGATTAAATCACATAAGATTACAATGGCGTATCACGTTTATTATAAATGATTTATTAAAACGAATAAGTAAATAAAATATGTTGTTCGAAGAGGACACGCAACGTGGTTCTTGTGGCGGCTGACCCTTAAACTATTATTTTTTCTTTAATAGGCAGATACTTGGCATTTTATCGTTATTATACCTTATGTTTTTAGCTTGGTTTGTTTGCTAGTCTGTCATCTGGTTATCTCAAAAAGTATCGACTGACTTTAAAGTGTCTATGAAGTGAGAAAAACACATTGGCATTTTTTTGTTTTGATAACCAGAAGAGCATGGCAGAACCATTAACTGAAAATTTCAAGAGAATCTGGCGCATAGTTCTCGAGTTATGAACTCTCAAAGTTTGCTATGGATAGTTAATTTTTGGGGAAATTTGGGCTCTCGGCAACAATGCCTTATGACGTACGCAAATAAGCATTGATGCTGAAATTGAGTTAAATTAAATTGAATTGAATTGAATTTATTGAATTTACGACACGTTTACAATCAAAACTTAAAATAATTAAATACAATGAAAGGAGGTGGCGAGGAAGGCTAAAATGAAACCATAAAAGACTTATAATACTTTTAGTCTTTCTCTTAAAAATCTAAATTAAATTGAAGTATATAAGCATAATATGGCGACAATAATTGAATATATCACTATAATTGTAATTTAAATCATTTATCAGTATAACCTTTTACTGAGACTTTCATTTGTTTAGTAATACTTTTAGTTTGGACGTAAATAGCTTTAGCGAAACAGACTCAATAATTTCAACAGCAAGTGAGTTAAAGAATTTTGGGCCTTGGTATCTTATTGAAAACTGACAGATATTTGTTCGACATAAAGGAATTTGGAAAGATCCAGCGTTCCTTGTTTTATAGCTATGAATTAGATTATTTCATCCGAATAAATTATCAATTTTTTTAGGTAACAACTTATGTTTGTAAGAGAACATAAATTATCCTATTTGTAACGAACAAATATCATGGAATTTCATCATATTAAACTCTTTAAAAATTGGATCTGTATGCGCATCAAATTTACTTTTATTTAAATTTCTTATAATGCGTTTTTGAAGCAAGACAATGCGACGAAGGTACTCGAATAGGGAGAAGCCCAAACCATATTACAATAATGTAAATATAGATAAACCAAAGAAAAATACAAGGTACGCAAACTTGACTTAAAAAGGTAAGAACTCGATTTGAAAATAGTCTTTACTGATTTTGATACTTTATTTGCAACTTGTGCGATTTGCGGTTTACATGATAAATGCTCGTCTAGAGTAACTCCTAAAAATACCGTTTCACTTGAATGATTTGCTTGTTATTTATAAATATATTTATATCAAAACAGTTTTGTTTTGTCTTGGTTTAAATATCATAAATTTAGTTTTATGCCTTTCCATCGTGGTCTTTGACTATTAATATGTGCACTGCATTACCTGAGCTCTGTTTAGTGGGAATAGTAAAAGACGTTTACACACAATATGGAATGAATATGGCTATGGTCCCCCTGGACCAAAGCCGCGTTTATTACAAATTCGTAATTAAATTATCTAATTAATTTCCATAGTGCAAACTGATGATTGAGCCCAGTAAAGGTGAGGGCAATAAAACGCCAAATATATAAGAAAGAATATACTCTAATACACATCATAACGTAATGGTGGTCAGCCAACGGGGAGGAGGTGGGAAAATGAAATGGGGTCTACCTCACCTCTTGAAGGTCAGTGCTGAATGAGACAGAACGCGTGGAAGAGATATCCTATAACAGCTAGATCGCACTATGTCCAATAGGGGGTGGCTGTAATTCTAACCCTATCCTATGCAAGACAGACCACCTGTTACGTTATGTTAGTCTGATAACAAGTTATAGAATCCTTACACAGGTTATTACATTATTTATCTTACTCTTTACAATACAGACCAACAGATGGAAAACATAAAAATTCTATTGGTGCCCAAATATTCCCTTTATGCCTTTCCATCGTGGTCTTTGACTATTAATATGTGCACTGCATTACCTGAGCTCTGTTTACTGGAAATAGTAAAAGACGTTTACACACAATATGGAATGAATATGGCTATGGTCCCCCTGGACCAAAGCCGCGTTTATCACAAATTCGTAAGTGAATTATCTAATTCATTTTCATAGTGCAAACTGATGATTGAGCCCAGTAAAGGTGAGGGCAATAAAACGCCAAAGCTTCATTATGCAAATGATGATGCAGCCCCACCCCAGGAAATGCACTGCAGCATAATAAGAGTGAAGATCATTAGAACATTTCGGAATACTGAACCACACGTTGATGCAAACTGCCCAAATGCAAGTATTTCTCCGGCTAAGTGCGACCACTGGAAAGCAATGCAGCCTAGTAAAATCTTTCAAAATGTGGATGTACAATTTTTTCAAATGCAATACACGGTGCACGGATCTGATAAGTACTTCCATTTTAAGATAAATTTTGAAATGTCAAATATGTATCAATACTATCGCTCAGTGTAAATTAACGATTGTAAAAGATTATACTCCGTGTCACTGGACAATTGCTTGCTAAATTATGTGTAAATTTCCCCTATTTGAGTCGAAGAGTTCGTAAGATTGCTGCCCTTGCTAGACAATCATATTCTGAGATAAAGAACATAAACCGATCTGAGTTTTTATTTATAACATTGGACAATTTGTTTCAAGTGAAATGAAAGACTGCCGCCCTTGCAAACAGTCTCATAACTCAAACACACAGTGGATTGTATATGTGTACTTGTGAAATTCATTACTAATTCATGAGTTTTGCAGCCAATCCAATTTCAGAAATTACGTCACATGTATACCCCTGTAAACCCCATACAAACTAAAACCAATGATGCTAATTAGTTACAACCACTAGTGGATGTATACTCTTCTGATACAACCACTAGTGCATGTAACTAATTAGCATCTCGATATCCCAAAGGGATTTTTACTATTTATTCATTTCACAAGTTGTTTACAACACTCGCGTCCTTGTTGTATTGAATATACAATCACTCGCGTTCGGCTCGTGATTGTATATTCAATACAACACGGCCGCTCGTGTTGTAAACCTTATATATATATATATATATATATATATATATATATATATATATATATATATATATACACACATACATACCCACATACATATACATATGCATACACATACATATACACATCTATTACTGTGCTAAAAGGCTGGTATATCAGGGTAGCCAGGAAAAACCTGTCACTGGTAAAAACCCTTTGGGAAAAGCCAGAAACAGGAAAACCTGAGTGTGGACAAGATAAAACCAGCAAGCCTCCCCACGAAGCATCAAAATTAGACATGCAGGTGCTATATTTCGGAAGAACTACAATGTCTTTCCTTAAGTAAAGTTGTTATGGAGTTCTAAGGTATAGTTATGGTCATACAAGACTCACTACAATATATCCATATTATTCTAACTATTTGACTCTGCATGCTTTACACGATACTGCACATGTATATATGCATGTGAATACAGTGTACTTCAAATTGATTGCTCCACGTGACAAAACAGTGGCACATTCTGCTGGTAGTAATTTTCCTTGTCGTTTGTCAATTCCTCAGCTTTCCTCATGATGCAAATAATGTTGCCATCATAGAAAACTTTTCTACCTGGGATCAACCATTGGCAATTGGGAAAATAGAGTTGACAATCTCTTGGTCGGGTTGAATGGTAACTGGCATGTTGAAGATAATCAGTACGCAATGCTGTAAAATAAGAGAGAAAGACGGCAGAATCTATTCCCGGGTGAATAAATTGAAGTTATCGGGGAAAACCGCTGCGCCTGAATATTTTCGGATATTCTACAGTTGAAAAAACAACTATGTTGTAGTAACTGTAACAGAGAAAACAAAATGTATAATGTATAAACAATCGAAATATGGTATAGTAGGTTAATACTGGCGAAACAGAGAACGTGAGTGGTCTAACGTTTCGAGCGAAGGCCCTTCGCTCGAAACGTTAGACCACTCACGTTCTCTGTTTCGGCAGTATTAACCTACTATACCATATTTCGATTGTTGTTTCAACACTGCCTACGCAGCACACTACTTTTATATAATGTATAGCATGGACAAACTTTAAATGCTATAGCATGAATGGAGAGAAATGGAAGGTATAGTTTGGTTACCAAAAGGTTAAAAAGGTTAAAAAATCACCAATCATGTTGTTGGAGGACAAATAATGGCAGGTCGAAACAATGTAAACATATTTTGTTGGCAGGTCAAAACAATGTGAACCTGTTGTTCCATATCATTGAGTGATAACTTATCCGATCTAAACCATTCAGATAATTAATCAGTTTCTGTTTTCAAGACTTTTCTCAAGAAAGCTGGATCTTTGTGCGAGAAAAATACGTTTATATCATCCGCAAACAAAATCAATGTCAATATCTCTGAAACATTAGATAAATCATTGATATATAATAAAAAAGTAGTGGACCTAAAATAGAACCTTGAGGTACAACACAGTTGACTTTTCTCATTGCAGAGCCGTGCTCATTATATACGTATTGTACATATTGCACTCTATTGGACAAATATCTTTTAATCCAATCTAAGGCCAAACCTCGAATTCCATCTTGATTAAGCTTGTCGAAAAGAATGTTATGATTTACAGTATCAAAAGCCTTTGAAAGATCCAAAAATATTCCGAAAATTCCCTACGAACAATTGCTGATGAAGTGTTATCAAATAAATCAACCAAAGCTAACGAAGCAGAATGGCCTTTTCGACGACCATATTGATTGTTGCAAAGAATATGTAATTTACTCATGTAGGCTAACTAGTCGAGGAGGAGAGGCGAGAAAACGTCGACCACGTAGCACTTCCACTACACAATAGTTTTGACTCCAGATTATAATAGGCTGATACCCATAGAACATTGCTAAATCAGTCGTACTCACAAATTGTGGGGTCAGTGACCTGCTACATAGAGGGGGTGGGGTGGGTGGGTGGTCCTTTCATTGACAGACTTAAAGTGCACATGAAACGAAAGTTAAGTTTGTCTTATTTGAAAGAACACTTAAAATGATAGAGGAACATCTTTTGCAGTTTTTCGTTTCCTTGCTTCGTTGTTGAGATATTTCAGTTTGTTTGAAATGTAAATTAAACAACTTGACGTCACATGTGCATAATGAGTTATCAGAGAAGGTTATATATCTTTGCTATTATCAAACCAAACTTAATTCGAAGGACGTATGTGCGTGTGTTTCTCTCACAACGCCAAACATGTAGAATTTTCAAGTGATTATGTTTGATAATAGCAAAGATATATAACCTTCTCTAACGACTCATTATGCACATGTGACGTCAAGTTGTTTAATTTACATTTCAAACAAACTGAAATATCTCAACAACGAAGCAAGGAAACGAAAAACTGCAAAAGATTTTACGCTATTATTTTAAGTGTTCTTTCAAATAAGACGAACTTAATTTTCGTTTCATGTGCACTTTAATGCAACCTTGGCGTAGCCCCCTTGCACATCTAGAAAACCTGCCGTGCGAAACAGTGCAAACTTTTTGACAAACCGAGCGAGGTCTTCTATATTGGATCCTATATGAAGTACATTGACCCATGAAGCTTTTGCCGGTACACACCCCCACCGCCCGTGGAGAAATGCATGTAAACAAAGCAATGGGCGATGTGGCTCTCAACGGGCAATGTCGTATTTGTAATTACAGGCAGCAATTATACACCAGCTGTTTTGCTGTTTTTCGAAGCCTACAATAATGAGTTTAGGAAAGATAAAC
>OZ036002.1:16038380-16045880 GCA_964035015.1 Corallium rubrum
TTTAAAGTCATTATTTTATAAAAGAAATAAAAAACTTAGTCGCTGTGCGATTATGGAGTTACTAGAAACATGAACGCAACACCCGTCGCCCACTTTGACATGCTTTTTTGAAATACCCAAACCCTGATAAAAATAAGCACTCCTGATATACAGTACAACCAATATAAAAACAAACAGATATAAAAACAAATGATATTAATAATTATAGAATTTATGGATAGGATATGACAAAACTGATTTAAATCATTTAATGAAAGTTGAACATATCAAAGCAAAACTTAGATTTCAATGTTAAATTCTGGTTGTAAAAATTATATTGTTTTTAGGAGGTTTCAAAAGGGATTTCAAGCCCTTAAATGGCTTCCCTATGCAATAGATGTTTTGCAACGGCAGAATTAAAAGTTAACAGCTCAAAAATTACACTTACTAGAAATACAATTAATGCAAACCCCTCGTGTTCATTGTTTATTATTATTAATGACTCTGCCTTCAATCCCAGGGGCATACCACTGAACCCTTAAATTATGTTGGTTATTCCAGACAAAGGAATTGGCTTCACACAAAATGGCTAAAACCGGTACCCTGTCCCATTGTAGCACACCAGTACAAATTATATTGTCTTTTTGCACAAAATACAATAACATGACAACCCAGTTGTATTGCTGTTTAATTGGCTTATTATACCACAGCAAGTATGTGACTATAGCAACCAAATTTTTTTTAGCTTTAGGTAAACAGTACCTCGAACAATACTGTAGATAAATACCCCACTCCCAGGCATAAAAAGTTTGCAAATGCCTGACATTGTTCCAGGGAGGAATAGCTAGGCATTACTCGAATTGATGAATTTATAATAAATCATAATGCATACATCTAGAAATATAAAGACTATACAAAACAATGTGCAGTACAGTGAATGTATGAAAATGTCAAATACATGATTGTACATGTATGCCTTCCTACACAGAGATATATTGTTTAAATACGTTTTCTTTTGTTATTAATAAATAAATGTTTTTAAAAATATCTCTGTACCTTAGCCTAATTTTCGGCCTTTATCCATCTCTCACATGTGTTATTAGTCACGAATTCAAGTTTTTCTCTTCGCTGTCTCTCGACTTTCTCTTGTGCTATTCTTTTTGCTGTGTTTCTGGCATAATTTCTAGCCTTTGTCTTCGCTGTTCCTCTCCGCTGATGTAGTTCTAGACACCGTGTTTAGCCTTGATATTGCGAGTCGCTCTTTTCGTTTCTTCGACTATAAACTCTGATGTAATTTTAGACGCTGTGTTTTGTTTTCCTCAAGTCGATCGCTTGTACTGTAGTTCTCCTTGTATCTTGCTCTGGCCTAGTGCTGTTCACTTCGGCCTGTTCCCTTCGTTCGTTCGCTTGTTTCTTTGTCTTGTCTTTCCCTTGAATACGTCTCAACATTTCTAGCTAGCCTATAATCATTTTTTCTTCTCCGAACTTTTGTACTCAAAATGATGTTTTTGCATGACTGAAACACGTGTACCCTTTTAACCACCACCACCCCCCGGACCCCAACATGGTCTCCGTTGATCATTACATATATATATATATATATATATATATATATATATATATATATATATATATATATATATATATATATATATATATGTATATATGTATATATGTATATATATATTATATATATATATATATATATATATATATATATATATATATATATATATATATATATATATATATATATATATATATATATATATATATATATATGTATGTATGTATGTATGTATATATGTATGTATGTGTGTGTGTGGGTTTTGGTCTACGATACGCAAAGAGTGCTCGATAACATATAGTTAGAGCAAATATAGATTTTCGCTTACCTCAAAAGTCTGCAACAGGCTGTTTCATCTAAAAAAGAATCTTCAGGCAGATGAAGAATTTTCTTTTTTAGATGAAACAGCCTGTTGCAGACTTTTGAGGTAAGCGAAAATCGAATATATATATATATATATATATATATGTATATGTATGTATATGTATATGTATGTATGTATAATGTGGTTAAATATAATCTCATATTTAAGCGAAGTTAACTGCGGATGTAGTTGGCCTGCGGTTCCCCTCATTAGGGGAGTCCCTTACGTCTCTACGTTAAGGGGTTTCCCACGCATTCGGAATTCATTGATCGTCTGTTGCTTGCTGCAGTAGCGTCTTTGCTCAGCTTGTGCTCTTTAATATTAAAGTCGTTTCTAATAGTTAATCGAGTTCTTGGTTCATGCCTTGCCACACCAGGAACAGCTCACAGAGTGCGGCGGGTTACGAGTTTAACCCTGACAGCTTGTCGAGCTCGACAAGTCGCGATTCAGGATTGCCTGTTTCCACTGCGACCAGTTCAGCTGCTGGTAGTTCGTCGGATTCTCTACCCTCTACAAATCCACCCTCCACGTCAAGTGATCTTGTTAACCATGTCGTCCGGGCTTTACAAAGTACCATTTCTCAACTCATCGAGACCGCTATTGATTCCCGTTTTCCACCTTCTTCTACAGCGTTGCCTTTAACTTCCCCTCCAGTTTCGTCCAGCAATGTCCTGCCTTATTCAGCGCTCCCCGTTGATGTACCAACTCTCTCGTCAACATCACTGGCCAACATTACTCAGAATACCGTTAATTTTGCCAACCTGGGTGGTACACATCCTCATGCAACAGCTTAGAACATCGTTTCAACAACAGACCCGACGTCCTCTGTTACTGGTATGGTTAGTTCTTCAACAAGAGGTAGGCTCGTTCCTTCGTTTATCAATACTTTTGCTGCGCCTTGTACTAGTATGGTTTGGTCCTGTACCAGTTCCCCCCTTCCAACCGTGGTTGCCTCGTCTTCGTCCTCTCCAATAAGCCCTAGTTTAGGTGCGTGGATGAATCAGCCTATGTGTTCGTTGCCTTTTGTCGTTGGACCTGGTTATGCCCCGGTTCCTACTAAGACAGTTACCGCTATTGTGACAGGCAAATTTATCAACCTCTCTGACCTCCTCCCCGAGAATGCTAGTGTCATCGACGAAGTGAACGAACCGCAGTTGCTTCTGGACGGTCGTTTAGTCTTAACCGGTCCTTCAAAAAAGCCGCATAAAGAGATTGTTGATATAGTGTCTTGGGTCGAAGCCTTTACGATCTTTAGTAGCGTTTTGTGCGCGCATCTCCCAGATCGTTGGAGAGATTTGTCCTCCTATAAATTACTTATTCTTCGCACATATCGTCATTTCCTCGGGAATTCTTGGTTGCGTTATGACAAAGCATTCAGGCAGCATGCTGCGGCTACCAAACTATCCGATTGGTCACAATTGAACGCTCAGTTGTTTAACTTCCACACTGCTGGTTCGTCCTCCAGATCTTCAGCAGTCCGCCTGGCCTCGGTGCGTTCTGAGCCTGAGGCGAATGGTACCCCTGATTCTTCGGTTATATGCACGTCTTGGAACAGAGGGCAATGTGTGGCGCCCACGGCGTTGTGTCGATTTAAGAATAAGAACACACACACAACTGAAGTAAATGAACACTTATAACAAGGTCACCGAATAGAACAGGGTTGACCTTCAGAACTGTAACATAGTCATAAAACAAGAACATGCGACTGACTAAAGTACCCATGTAAAACGCTATCGACTCACGGTGTAAATGCTAAGCGACCGTTGTTACGCGGTACCGTACATTAACTATAAGACTAAGAAGGATAAGCCATTAAATTAATTACAACAGTATAACCCACAATAACAAACATGTCGAAGGTCAAAAACGACTCACAACAATAGTCAATACATTCTCAAAAACGCCGCTTCTTACTCGGGACAAAGGCATGAAAACTCGGCTGCGATGTAACGGTGCATTCAACTGATCGGTGCGGTCCTAAACATCTAGAGCATGAATGCTAGTTTGCATGTTTTAACGTATTTGTGATTATAGCTTTTTATGTCCGTGGCGATGGCGGTTTGCTCCGGTTTTCATCACAATGCTAGCTCAGCTTCGGTTCAGATTGCTGCTATGCCTATAGCACTGGTTCGGGTTCTTCGGACTGTCGGACTTTTTAGCGCAGTTTATTCCCGGCTTGGGCTCGTCTCCCAGATTCCAGTTGCCTGTTGCAAGGCCTGGATTCGCAGGCCATGATTATACCGTTATTCTACCGCTTGCGTTGTCCTTTAATAGCTCGTTTTGCCGGGGTTCTTGTTATATTACTTAGCTATCGCCTGTTCTTGGGCCATTGCTTGCGAACCTCCCCCCCCTGTCGGTTCTTAATTAACTCGTAAACAACACCATATTTGGAGGGTTGGTTGATTTAGTCCGGTCTGTTCATTCTAATTGGCTTGCTCGCAGACTTTCTGTCGTCGGCACTTATTGTTTTCACATTCGGGGTCGCGGATCGAATTCTTGCCAATTCTTGGCATGTTGCAACCGGTAATTCAGATGCCAGTTCAGCTGTATAGCCTATACTCTGTAGGAGCTTGGAACACGTCAAGAATGATTACTTGAATGGTTAAAGTTAGCTTAATCTCCGCATAAACAACTGATAGTCAGGACTTACGTGATTGTCACGCGCGGGGTACTTGGTCGCCGCTGACCATAAGTATCGTTTTGTGTGTGTGGTTTTTTGGGGGTTTTTTTTTTGGGGGGGGGGGGGGGGTTCCCCCTTTTTTTCTTTTCCCCTTGTTGGGTTGTAGGCTTGCGTTGGTTGGGGTTCAGCCTTAGTTTCGCTTGGTCTAGCTAATCTTTATTTTTTTTAGGCTCCCTGCCTCCGGTTTCGCGGGTTTTCCCACTTAATTTGCAACAGTTTACTACTGAGCTCCAACTACATCCGGACCGCTTGAAGGTGGATTATGTTCTCAACGGCATTGCTCGTGGTTTTGAGTTTGGGTTCAACCCCTCGTTTCCTCTGACTTCAGCACGTAAGAACAAAGCTTCAGCCTATGAGCACCCTGGATGCCTATTTAAATGATGAAGTCGCCTTGGGCCGGGTCGCAGGTCCGTTTCATAATCCTCCAGTTGCGGATTTACACGTTAGCAGTTTCGGTGTTATCCCGAAAGTTGGTCAGCCAGGAAAGTGGCGGTTGATTTTGGATCTTTCCTCCCCACATGGGTTTAGTGTTAATGATGGTATTGATCCGGAACTGGTTTCCCTTCAGTACATTAAGTTCGATGATGTAGTCAGGATGGTTACGGCACTTGGTCGGGGGGCTTTGATGGCCAAGTTCGACGTTCAAAGTGCTTATCGGAATGTAGCGGTCCTACCGTCCCACCGGCATTTGCTTGGCATGAAATGGCGAGGCACATTTTACGTGGATATCACCTTACCGTTTGGCTTACGTTCGGCCCCCTTTATCTTCAATTCGGTGGCTGATCTTGTCGAATGGATTTTGCACTGCAACTACGCTATTCCTGATCTTTTTCATTATCTCGATGATTTCGCAACCGCTGGTCCTCCGCAGTCGCCCCTCTGTGCTCGTAATTTAGCAGTTGCTTCGTCGGTCGGTCTGTGACAAATTTGGCTTACCTTTACACCCCGGTAAATCTGTAGGTCCCACCACGTGTCTAATTGTTCTCGGCATCGAGCTTGATTCAGTCCACCCATAGTTAATAGAAAATATACATGGTTTAGAAACCCGGCAAACTTCAAAGCGGTTAACAATCAAGCTACGATTCATGTTGAAAGGTACATGAAGGTGCCAAATCCTTTGTTTTAGGTTTATTAATATTTAAACAGTACAGTTGAGTGATTCAACCCCAACGTTGCTATTGGATGATTGCTTCATTATACAGAAAACACAATATGTTCAGTAACCGTGAAAGTGCAAGAATTTCCATAAACCTGAACAAAAACATAAAACAATGACTTTTGTGAGCTTCCAAACCATGTATATTTTCTATTAACTATGGTCCACCAGATCGCCCGCCTACCTGGGGCCAAACTTGCGGCTCTCAATCAACTCCTCGTTGAATAGAGGCAGCGCAAATGGTGCACGAGGACGCAGCTAGAATCCCTAATTGGGAAACTCCACCACGCGTGCTTAGTCGTTTGGCCGGGACGTACCTTTCTACGCCGTATGATCAATTTGCTTTGCGCATTCCGCAGTCGTAATCATCCAATTCGTCTTAACGTAGAATTTCGGCGTGATCTTCAGTGGTGGTGTGATTTTGTTGAGGCATGGAATGGTATCAATTTCCTCCTCCTCCCAGGGCTCGTTCCATTGGCTGATCTACATGTTACCTCGGACCATAGTTAATAGAAAATATACATGGTTTGGAAGCTCACAAAAGTCATTGTTTTATGTTTTTGTTCAGGTTTATGGAAATTTTTGCACTTTCACGGTTACTGAACATATTGTGTTTTCTGTATAATGAAGCAATCATCCAATAGCAACGTTGGGGTTGAATCACTCAACTGTACTGTTTAAATATTAATAAACCTAAAACAAAGGATTTGGCACCTTCATGTACCTTTCAACATGAATCGTAGCTTGATTGTTAACCGCTTTGAAGTTTGCCGGGTTTCTAAACCATGTATATTTTCTATTAACTATGCTCGGACGCGGCCGGATCTATCGGTTACGGTGCTGTTTATCAGCAGCAGTGGTTTAATCACAAGTGGTTACCATCTCAGGTCCCACTGTCCATCGCCTATAAAGAGTTTTTTCCTGTTGTGATAGCCGCTCATTTGTGGGGTTCTCAGTGGGCTCTTCTACGCGTTTTCTTTCATCTGGATAATTTGTCCCTTGTTCATATCCTGAATTCCCGCACCTCGAGGGATTATCATATCATGCACCTCTTGCGTTCCGTCCTTGGGGTAGCCGCTCGCTTCAACTTTATTTTTGAGGCTCAACATATCCCGGGCCTAGACAATTCCGTTGCTGACGCACTTTCCCGTTTTAATTGGCAGGCGTTCCACCAACTCGCACCCGACTGTGCTCCATTGCCAATCCCAATTCCGGACTGGCTCTTGGACCGACTGGACCCTGCGAATTAGAACCACAATGTCAAAATTACATGAAACACGGCTTGGCGTCGTCGACCCACAGGACGTACTCGTCTGCCCAACGGTCGTTTTTACATTTCTGCCGTGCTACCAATCGAGTAAACACTAACGGCTCCCCGCTCCCAGCTACCGAATGGACGCTGTGTCTTTATGCTACGTGCTATTTACTCTCGCCTCGATTCTGCGGTATACGACGACATTTTATTCTGGGCTGCTTGTTGTTTGGCGTATTTCGGCTTTCTACGATCTTCAGAGTTTACCCTGCCTAGTGGCGCCAGCTTCTATTCAGCTCTTCATCACTCCGTGAATGACATTACCGTTGACCGTGTTTATAACCCGGCGTGTATCCAAGTCCGAATCAAAGTGTCAAAAACCGACCCGTTTCGCCAAGGTTGTGTCATTACACTTGGGATAGGTCACCCACCGTTATGCCCCGTCGAAGCCTTGTTAAATTACCTGGATCGTCGTGGCGGTGCCTCTGGTTCTCTATTTATT
>OZ036002.1:16050880-16160880 GCA_964035015.1 Corallium rubrum
AAGTCAAGCCCAAGGACTTATGTACTATGGTGTTATGCAATTCAATATTATGGCGCGCACTACAAGTGATTTTATTTTCTGTACTCTTTAAACTGTCATATAGTCTGTTGTTCAAACAATGTATTACTATATAATTAATCAGGATGCAGTAATTTTGTCATGTATATTATTATAAAGTTAACATTTATTGTAACATAAAAATCTAGTTTGCAGGATTATACTCTCTGTGGCATTCATGAAATAAACTATTTTTGTTGTACTTTTTGGGTTTCTAATTTAGGCCAATGACCCCCTATATTCCACTTCAGGAACTGTTTTATACATCTCTTCATTAGCTGGGTGGAAAGAGTTTGCTTACATGCTTGTTAGCACAGATGATTATTGGTTTGTTTAAAAAGTAAAATCATCTAATAGAGTATAGACGTTCTTGCATCAAGAACGCGAGTTGCTTAACGTAAACACGCGACGCCACGAACGCCGCTTTAGATCCAGTCTACTCGCGGACATCTGACGTCCGTGTTGTCAAAAACGTCGCTTGCTTAAGCTCTCTATTAATGCACTCTGCCTTCAATCCCAGGGGCGTACCACTGAACCCTTAAATTATGTTGGTTACTCCAGACAAAGGAATTGGCTTCACACAAAATGGCTAAAAATGGTACCCTGTTCCAAACTGAAAGAAATTAGTAAATGACTGCCAGCGTATAAGAACAGACCTTGCAGATTAAAGGTGTGATAATTATTACACCAGTACCCTGTTCCAAACTAAAAATGAAAACCATTCCCTTTCCAGTGGCACATCCCTGCATAGTCAATATATGGGAGTCCCGTACCTGCCATTGTAGCATACCAGTATAAATTATATTGTCTTTTTGCACAAAATATAATATTTTGACAACCCAGTTGTATTGCTGTTTAATTGGCTTATTATACCACAGCAAGTATGTGACTAAATTAGCAACCAGAAATTTTTCAGCTTTAGGTAAACAGTACCTCGAACAGTACTGTAGATAAATGCCACACTCCCAGGCATAAAAAGTTGGAAAATTATGCCTGATATTCCAGGGAGGAATAGCTAGGCATTACTCCAAAATTGATAATTTATAATAAATCATAAAAATGCATACTGTGCAGTACAGTGAATGTATGAAAAATGTCAAATACATGATTGTACAGTACATGTATGCCACCAACAATTCCTACACAGAGATGTATTGTTTAAATACGTTTTCTTTTGTTATTAATCAATAAATGTTTTAAAAAATATCTCTGTACCTTCGTACCATCTCTCAGTCACGAATTCAAGTTTTTCTCTTCGCTGTCTGTCTCTTTCTCTTGTGCTATTCTTTTTGCTGTGTTTTCTGGCATAATTTCTAGCCTCTCTCTTCACTGTTCCTCTCTCCGCTGATGTAGTTCTAGACACCGTGTTTAGCCTTAGTATTGCGAGTCGCTCTTTTCGTTAGTTCTTGTATCTTGCTCTGGCCTAGTGCTGTTCGGCCTGTTCCCTTCGTTCGTTCGCTTGTTTCTTTCTCTTGTCTCTCCCTTGAATACCACTCAACATTTCTAGCTAGCCTATAAACATTTTTTCTTCTCCGAACTTTTGTAGTTTTGTACTCAAACTCGAACGAAAATGATGTTTTTGACGTTAAAAACTACACTGAAACACGTGTACCCTTTTAACCACCATCACCCCACGGATCCCTAACATGGTCTTCGTTGATCATTACATATAAATAAATAAATAAATAAATAAATAAATAAATAAATAAATAAATAAATAAATATATATATATATATATATATATATATATATATATATATATATATATATATATATATATATATATATATATATATATATATATACACACACAAATGGATACTCCAAACCGCCAACATGGGTACAATCCCCGACCGGACTTACCGCCCACTCCGTCGAGATTAGTACCCTCGCGTCGCGAGGCCCGCTTCGCGAACCACACGAACACGAGGGGATTATTGTTTTAATACAAGATGGAGGGTCAGGAGTTGGGGGAGTGAAATGGCCGAAATCTCGAATTCAGCCAGGATATTAAGCACCAGAAATTGCATAATCATTGCAAAACCAACTTTGAAACTCGGGCTAGCTATCTGGACCAACCTGGCGGAATATTGCAGTCTTCGATCGAAGCAATTTAATTTTATTTAGTTCATGTTGTTTTCGTTCTTTTGGGTGAACCAAAATGGCCGCGGTGTGATTAACCGGTAGATCGTTCCCGCCTATCCAGTTAGTGTAGAGATCGGTTTCTATTTTGCAAAATTGCGATTTAACGAAACAGAGAAGAACATTCATGTCATATTTTAAATACTCTACAACTGTATATATACCCGATGTATTAAGCCAACTCTTCTGAAATTGTATATTTGTATTAGAATATAAATATCTTCGCTCGATATTACAATAAGCTCAAAATAAAATATCGTTTATTACGTTTGACAGTGGCAGTCACTACCTCCCGTAGAAGGGCTGTTTAGCTGCCTCTTCATTTCCAAAAGATCTGTCGTAACGCCTGTATATTGTTTTTGAAAGCATGTTGCTCCCTTAAGCTTGTCCATTTCATCGTGAAAATATTTAGCCGTATTTCTTCTTTTTGCCTGAGCCTTCTCTTTTTCCACGAGCGACCCGCTTTGGTTGTTCCGGCACACGGAAATAATCTTTATTTTGATCGCTTTCCATATCGTTTACAATGAAACTTCCATGACCGTGAGATTTATGCACGCCTTTTTAAGACTGTTTCGTTCTGCGCATGCTGCAAGATCGCCGCTGAGAGCCTTTATGGTAGACACCTATTCAAAATTGAAAATTATATTCATTTTTAGAAACCGAGGATTTCAGTACGCGTTTTTCATTTAAACTAACGCGTGGTTTATCTTGGGTATATCTTGGTGTTCTCCAAACGACCGTACTTCGCCCACTTGGGAACGTTGATCCCGTTGAAGAGAGCAACGTCACGGTCCGTATTCACAAAGATGAGGTTAGTGTATGAATTACGACGAACTGGTTTAGGTAGTTAGCCCTACTATAGGCCTACTGCATTGGTCAGGTTTTAATGAACACATGAGCATGGTAGGAGGACTCACTGGAATTTTTTAAAGAAATCTGGCGTATATTCTTGGCACTATTAACTCTCAAAGTTTGCCATGGATAGCATCCTCGTTTCCAGGGCCTCCTCAGTGCACTGGAGGCCCTCTCTTTTTTAACGTCGAGCGGCAGGCCGAAATTGTGAGAGGCCTGGAGTAAAATGTTTTGCTTGGCCCCAAAACTGGCCCGTCCAATTCCTGGAAAATCTTACACAAAGTGGAGGTTCTATGTCGATTGACGTTACAGTTTAAGGGTTCTGCGACCGGTGGAGCACTACACTCCACCGCTGACGTAAGCATTTTAAAGTTTTATGTTAATTTATTCATGTCAGCTGTGTTTATTAGGTATCCTAGCAATAAGGTGCAAACCGCGGACGGGAACGGCATGCCCAACTGACGTCATACTATACTGTACTGTACTGTACTGTACTGTACTGTACTGTACTGTACTGTACTGTACTGTACTGTACTGTACTGTACTGTACTGTACTAAGCATGCGTACAGTAAACTTTAACAAAATAGACGTTGACAAACATGTTGTTTTTTAGACGTTCTTTAAGATAGACGTTCTTTACAAGGAATTAAAGATAAATTAGTAGGTAAATTTATATTTTTGTCTTAAAGCTTGTCTGGATGAGTACAGAGAGTTTTGAACAGTTCAAATGGTTAAATCACGCTGAGATAATTACTGTGGTGTAGCTCGAATATTATTTGAATAATATCAAGACGTTGAATATTATATTAGGTTAGAACCTAAATCACCAAACAGTCTTTTGCACATTTGCTGAATTCTGACTATTTTGGAGAGTTATATTAAGAGAAGAAAGAGGAGGAAGAGGAGGAGGAGAAAGAGGAGGAATAGAAAGAGAAGGAGGAGGAGGAGGAGAAAGAAGAGGAAGAGAAAGAGGAGGAGAAAGAGAAGGAAAAAGAGAAGAAAAAGAAGAGGAGGAGAAATGGAGAAGAGATTGAGAAAGAGGAGGAGGAGGAAAGAGAGGAGAAGGAGAAAGAGGAAGAGAAGAAAGAGGAGGAAGAGGAGGAGGAGAAAGAAGAGGAATAGAAAGAGAAGGAGAAAGAGGAGGAGGAGGAGGAGGAGGAGAAAGAAGAGGAAGAGAAAGAGGAGGAGGAGGAGGAGAAGAAGAAAGAGGAGGAGATAGAGGAAGAAAAAGAGGAAAAGAAAGAAGAGAGGAAATATGAGGAGGAGAAAGGAGGAGAAAGGAGGCGGAGGAGAAAGAGGAGAAGGAGAAAGAGAAGGAAAAAGAGGAGGAGGAGATAGGGGAAGAGAAGAAAGAGGAGGACGAAGAGGAGAAAGAGGGGAAGGAGGAGAAAGAGGAGGAGGAGAAACAGGAGGAGAAACAGGAGGAGGGGGAGGAAGAGGAGGGGAGAAAAAGGAGGAGGAAGAGGTGGACACAGAGAAAAAAATAAATAAAAAATCAATAGTTATGCCCTATTGTAACTATTGATTTTTATTTACTTATTTTTTCTCCTCTGTCTTTTTCTTCTCCACTTTCTCCTCCTCTTTCTCCTTTTCTTCTTTCTCCTTTTCTTCCTCTTTCTCCTCCTCTTTTTCCTTCTCTTTATCCTCCTCCTCTTTATCCTCCTCTTTCTCCTGCTCCTGATTCTTCTCTTCCTCTTTCTCCTCCTCTTTCTGCCCTTCCTCTCCTTTTTCATTCTTTACCTCCTTCTCCTCCTCCTCCTCTTTCTCCTCCTCTTGCTCTTTCTCCTTCTCTTTCTCCTCCTCCTCCTCTTCTTTCTTTTCCTCCTCTTTCTTCTCCTCTTTCTTCTCCTTCTGCTCTTCTTTCTCTTTCTCCTCTTTCTCCCCCTCTTCTTTCTCCTTATCTTTCTTCTCCTCCTCTTATTCTCTTTCTCTATCTCCTCTTTCTCCTTTTCCTCTTTATTCTCCTCTTTCTCCTCCTATCTGGACTTAGCGTACCCAAACCACATTTTCTTTCTTCTCCTCTGACTGTTGAATACCCAAAGCTACCCTGGGTGCCAGAGGTTTTTCGACGCTTGTGAGGGATAATGGGGACACGCGAGGAAGCCAGACGGTAAAGTGAGAGTAGCCAACCTGGAGGGCTAGCGCGAAAAACCTCACCGAACCGTGTTTTACTGTTTTGATTTGAAATTTTAAACCGCCGTACCCGAGAACCGTACCAGTAATGATATTTTTTATTATATCTTAATTATTTATTTTTCAACTATTTTGTATTTCTCAAACAAGTAATAATGCTATCGTCTCGATAGTCTTAAATACATTAGACCACTAAAAATTTATCAAATTTAATTAAACTGGTTTGATTAAAGTTTGTAACGAACATGTTGACTTTATAATAGAATTGAGAAGGTCCACCTTAAGTTAGGGCCCATGCCCAACCGCGCGGAACCATCGAACACGTGAAAACAAAGCGAACAGAGAGGAACAATTCGAGAAGGGCGATAAGTTTTATGTTATAATTTTATGTTATTTTAGTTTTAATATATAATTCTTAATAAATATTACATGGCGCCCAACGTGGGGCTGTACTCCAACGAAAAATGAGCGAGAATAAGGAAAATTTAACACGAATACGAGCTGTACGTTGTGGGAATCGAGGAGTCATAACGAAGTTGATTAACGAAGCCGAAGGATTATTGAAGGAGGAGGATTTGAACCGAGGACGATTGAAAACGATAACCGATTTACTCGAGGAGAAGTTGAAAATTGTAAAGGCATTGGACGAGAAAGTGATCGATACTTGCGAAGTTGGAGACATCGAAAACGAAATCGAAGAAGCAGATGATTTAATATCGCGAGTTTTGGACACACAACGACATATAATTGAGGAAACGCGCGATGAAGCACCAAAGGAAGTTCAACGAAAGAAACCCGACAATGCACCTACGACAGAGCAGCAACAACCCGAACAAATGGCACCTGGGACGTCCAATAACGTCACAAACGAATCCGTATCGCCGAGTCAACCGACAGCTGAAATGACAGGTACAGTTAATCAACAATCTTCTGTGAATAATGATAATCCCGTGCCAGTATTGCCCCCAAACCGATCAAAGTTACCAAAGCTTGTCTTACCAAAGTTTCGTCAAGAACTCAGTGGAGAACGTTTTGGGACAGTTTTAATAGTGCAATTCATACCAATAACTATTTGTCGAAAATCGACAAATTTAATCACTTGAACTCCTTATTAGAGGGACAGGCCTCACGGGCCATACAAGGACTAACCCTATCAGAGAACAATTATCAGTCAGCCATCGATATATTACACCAACGTTGTGGTAATACCCAGCATATATTATTTCTACACATATGGATGAACTACTCAAAATCCCAGCATGTACAGGTAACAAAGCCTCACAACTACGATTTGTCTATGATAAGATTAGTATTAATGTCCGGGGGTTAGAAGCCCTGGGGGTTAATTCAAGCCAATATGGAAGCCTCTTAATACCTGTTGTTATGTCCAAATTGCCGCAAGATGTTCGAATTCAGATTGCAAGAAATACAGCCCAAGACGTGTGGAAAATATCAGATCTCTTGACTGTTATCCGAAAGGAAGTTGAGGCACGAGAGATAAGTGAAGGCATAAAGATAACCTCTGAGAAACCAAAGAATCCATCGACAAAGCCCTCCACTGCCGCTGCATTGCTGGCTAATGGAGCTCGCACAACAGGAAATCAAATCCAATGTGTGTTTACTGTTCTGGCAACCATTATTCTGCCTCCTGTAACAAAGTGAGTGAAGTGCATGCTCGTCTGGAAATTCTAAAAAGGGAACGAAGATGTTTTATCTGTCTAAAACCAGGACATCGAAGTAATCAGTGTCCTCCACAAAGGGCCTGTAGACGGTGTAATGGCAGACATCATCAATCTATCTGCAACCAACAATTCCAAGGTATGAAACCTATTTCAAAGGAGTCAGCAGCCCCAACTAAAATAGATGAAGAAGCACAAAGTTCCAATCCTTTGACCCAGCCAGCAGCTCCTTCAACCGAGAACCAAACCCCTAAAACGCACACTGTTCATGTACAACAGACCACCATCACAACAAGTGCCAAAATGAAGGGAGGAGTTATGTTACAAACAACAACTGCTACAGCAACGAATCAAGATGGGTCTAAGTCTACGAAAGTGAAAATATTATTCGACAGTGGAAGTCAACGATCCTACATCACTGACAGCCGTAAGTCAAGCCTGAACTTAAAGCCCAAGAAGACCGAAACACTTCACCTCAACACTTTTGGTGAAAGGAACTACCGAAAACAGAAATGTGAAGTGTTGCCATTGTTGCTCCGAAGCAACAAAGACGAGAGTGTTATGATTTCTGCACTCAACTTTCCAGTCATCTGCTCGCCTCTGTCTACGAAGATTGAAGTGAATAATTACCCCCATTTGCAAGGATTGCAGCTGGCGGACAGTTCTGATTCTAACGATTCTGTTGATGTCCTCATCGGATCGGACTACTATTGGGACATCGTTGGAGGTGACACAGTTCGAGGAGAGTTTGGCCCTGTAGCGATCGACAGTAAATTTGGATGGCTTCTATCGGGACCAGCCAATGATGCCTTGTACAACGAAACCAGCAGAACGTATCGGATTATATCAGGAAATTGCGACAGCCAGTTTGAGACAACCCAAGATCCACTCATTGACACGTTGAAGAAATTCTGGAAGACCGAAGCGATTGGAATCAAGAATGATCCGGAGTGTAAAGAATCGATTGAAACATTCAACGAAAGTGTACGTTTTAACGGAGAACGATATGAAGTGGAGTTACCATGGAAGGACGATTTCCCCATGATACCAAATGACTACCAGTTGTGTGTAAAGCGTCTCAGATCACTACAGCGGAAGATGTTGCATCAGCCAGCGTTATTGCAAGAGTATGACCAGATCCTTCAAGAGCAGATACGAAATGGAATCGTAGAAAGGGTTCCTGACGAAGAGATTGAGAATTCGGACAGTGAATCTGTTCATTATTTACCTCATCATGCAGTCATCCGGAGAGATCGTAAAACGACCAAGCTACGCATTGTGTACGATGGATCAGCCAAGCCACCAGACCGTGAGTATTCGTTGAACGATTGTCTAGAGACGGGACCCAATTTCACCCCACAGTTATTCGACACACTTGTCAAGTTTAGATGGCATAAGATTGGCCTAACCGCAGATATCGAAAAAGCTTTTCTCATGGTGGCGATTAACGACGCAAATAAGGATATGTTGCGTTTCCTGTGGCTTAAGGAACCGAACAAACTGAACTCAGAACTCTTACAGTTACGATTCACTCGACTAGTGTTTGGGCTCCGACCATCTCCAGCTATTCTAGGTTCAACAATCCATCATCACTTGGACACACAGAAAGAATTCGATCCTCAGTTAATCGAGCTGCTGAAGAATTCTCTCTACGTAGATGATCAGATGATCTTGTGTCAGGTGCAGACAATGAGAAGGAAGCGCTTGAACTATCTTCGAATGCCAAATGGATCATGCAAAAGGGAGCATTTAATCTACGAAAGTGGAACACGAATTCGAGTTATCTACATGAGAAAATTTCGGGTGACAAGGTATCTCAAGGAATTCCACCAACGCCAACAAGCACGAAATCAGTCACAGAAGAAGATGAGTCGTATGCAAAGACCGTGACCGGACCATCAATCAACTCTAACAACGACACCGTCAAGGTACTGGGTTCTATTTGGAACACAAGTTCAGATCAACTTGAGTTCAACTTTTCCGATCTTGCCAATCAAGCCAAATCACTTCCAGCAACAAAGAGATCATTGTTGAAGATTTCAGCGAAAATATTCGACCCAGTTGGTTTGCTGAGTCCATTCACTATTCAGTGGAAAGTCTTATTCCAACTGCTTTGCAACGAAAATATCGAATGGGATGATGCATTGAGTGACGAACACTTAAATAAATGGAATTTACTGATATCAGAACTTCAAACTCTGAACAATGTGTGCGTACCGAGATGTTACTTCGAGATGAATAACCTTTTACAGTCGACCCAACTTCATTGCTTCAGCGACGCGTCAGAAAGAGCATATGCAGCTGTGGATGTAAATTAATCGCAGCAAAGACGAGGGTCGCGCCACTGAAGAAGCAAAGTATTCCTAGACTGGAATTACTTGGTGCTAACATTCTCGTAAGACTGGCAAATACAGTCAAGAACGCCTTGCAACTACCTCAGGATGTGAAAACCGTGCACTGGGTCGACTCCATGACAGTGTTATATTGGATCAAAAATGCCAAACCATGGAAGCAGTACGTGATGACAAGAGTGAAAGAAATTCGTGAGAGTACAACACAAGCGTCGTGGAGACATTGCCCGGGCGTACAGAATCCCGCAGATCTTCCTTTCGCGTGGATTGAATGCAAGCGATTTAGTAGACGAAAAACGATGGTGGAAGGGCCCCGAATTTCTGTTCAATCCCGAATCAGAATGGCCGCAAGGAGCCGACATCAAAGAAACCGAGTCCTCGATGGAAGAAGTAGTAAAGAATCCCACAACGGTGACGCATACTTTAACTACGCCATATCTCGCAGCCGAAACCGACAGATTGTTCTCGCACGCCAATATCGGAGCAATAATGAACTGTAACCGTTATAACTCCAAGACGAAGTTGTTACGAGTTACTGCATTGGTTCTACGATTTGTGAGAAGAATGAAAGGTCAAGAGAACGCCATAGGGAGTACGCAACTGAACGCAGAAAACCTGAAAGAAGCCGAGAATCTGTGGATAAGAAGCATCCAGTCTGCAGCATTTTCTGAAGAAATTCAACGTTTGAACACATGCCATAAAGATCCGAACCAGCTAATCAAACAACTGAATCTCTTTCTCGATGTAAACCAGTTAATTCGCTGCGAGGGACGACTTGAAAACTCAACGATGCCAACAGAAGCCAAGAACCCAATTCTTTTACCGTCCAAGCATCACTTTACAGAGCTCATCATTTTAGAGGAACATAAACGTGTTCATCACAACGGAATAAAGGAAACTCTCAATTGCATTAGAGAATTGTATTGGATACTATGAGGAAGAGAAACTGTTAAACGTGTATTGAAAGGGTGTGTATCGTGCAAGAAGATTGAAGGAAAGTCATTTTCCAGTCCAAGAGAACCATCGCTACCCAGTAGTCGAGTTAGCGACGAACCACCATTTACAGATACGGGTATCGTTTTTGCTGGACCGTTGCTGATAAAGGAGAATGAACAAATAGAGAAGTCATATGTATGTTTATTCACATGTGCCTCGACAATAGCTGTCCATTTGGAATTACTGAAAAAGTTGTCTACAGACATGTTTTTGCAAGCATTTCGCCGTTTCGCAAGCCGAAGAAGAATTCTGAGAAAGCTCATATCCGATAATGGAAAAACTTTTAAAGCCGCCGCCAAAGAAGTAGTTGCAATATCTCGTGCAGAGAAAGTTCAACGTCACCTCACAGATCAAGGCGTCACGTGGGACTTCATCACCGAAAAGGCACCTTGGCACGGGGGATTTTGGGAGCGTTTAATCAAGAGCACCAAACGCTGTTTGAAGCAATCAATTGGACGAACTTCGTTGACGTTTGAAGAACTCCGAACGATTCTAGTCGAAATCGAAGCAACTTTAAACAATCGTCCGTTAACGTACTTAAACGACGATGAGCAAGGTATCTTTTATCCTCTTACGCCTGCAAGTTTGATATATGGACGTCGAATTGCAACGACTCCAAACGATAGCCAATGCGAGATTGTAAGTACCAACAAATCGCTGACAAGACGTGCCAAGTACCAAACCAGAGTTCTAGAGACCTTCACTGATCAGTGGAGGAAGGAATATTTGCTGAGTATTCGAGAATCGTCAAGAGCCCAATCCAGCTGTTCCACTGCGATATCTGTTGGAGACATTGTCATCCTTAAGAATGAAAGTACACCTCGTATCTTTTGGATGTTAGCCAGGGTAGAGATACTTATTCGAAGTAAAGATGACGTTGTCCGATCAGCCAAAGTCAAGGTTTTGAACAAGGACAATAAAAGGATCATAATTTTGCGAAGACCCATTCAGCACCTGATTCCTCTAGAAATCCGAAGTGAGCCAGAAGAACCTGAAGAAGTTAAAGAACCTGAAGAAGTTAAAGAACCTGAAGAAGTTAAAGAACCTGAAGAAGTTAAAGGACTAACGCAATCCGACCAAGAAACAACTCGACCAAAACGCAACGCAGCTGTTCTCGGAGAACTGAATCGAAGGAAATGTTATTAGTTATACATACACTTGTTTAGATTTTGTTTAATTTGCTCACCGAGGGTGATCAACCTCGGGACTGTAACGAACATGTTGATTTATAATAGAATTGAGAAGGTCCACCTTAAGTTAGGGCCCATACCCAACCGCGCGCAACCATCGAACACGTGAAAACAAAGCGAACAGAGAGGAACAATTCGAGAAGGACGATAAGTTTTATGTTATAATTTTATGTTATTTTAGTTTTAATATATAATTCTTAATAAATATTACAAAGTTCGGGCGACGTGACGCTTCCCGATATTCACTATAAACTGTCAAGTTTCTCTTTCAAATCCGCCGTCTGGTACTTGTCATGCAGACACTCAGGCAGTTATAACTTCCAAACTTTGCATTGTTGAACGATATCTTTTATGTATGTTGTTATAAATTTCGTAAACTTCCCTTTGATGTATGGCTTATGTTTCTGGGTTGTATGGAACTTTTTCAATTGTCCAAAATGTTCACGCATTTCTTCGTATCAATAATAAATAAATATTTATCTAACGTCTCACATGAAGTCGGTTATAGAATTTCAGATATTTTTTGCCGAACTATCTTGGGCGATATATCAATCAAATTTTCTAGCAAATTTGTTAATAGAAACATAATTATATTAAACGCAGGAACTTGAACGACTTGAACTACACTTCAAATGAAAGCTTATAAATTTCTAGCAATCATGCTGGTTGTATATATATATATATATATATATATATATATATATATATATATATATATATATATATATATATATATATATTTATTTAACAATTATTCGCCGAAGACGAGGTGAATATCATCTGTCGCATTGACAACTTGGCTGGCGGCCATTTTGAATAAACGCTGCAGGTGATCATCGAGAATTAATCCGAAGTAGGTCGACCAATCAGCGCGCGTGATTTTCTATAATCACCGGTGTAATTATACTATATATATATTTATAAAATACTTTAGATAGTACATGCGCTTTGATTGGCCAATAGCTGTGTTTGCATTAGCCTGTGCAAACATAGAAATGACGTCACGCCTTGGCTTGAGTGGCAGCATTTATTTATCTCTGCTTTTTTGAGGCTAGTTTTGAGGTTTTTCAAATACAAAAGCAAACAGGGAAAGAACAAAAAAAAATTAAAAAAATATGTCGGAAGATGAAGAACCACCACAAAAAAAACAAAAGCGTTTTGCTAATTTGAACGAAAGTGAGCTAGACAAGCTGTTAGAAGGAGCGCAGTCAAAGTCTACGAAATACTCAACAAACCACGCTATTTCAGTTTACAAAGGTAAATTTAATAATATAAATAATAATTTAATAATACGTCTTTTTGTAGAAAAAACATGTATTTTCTTACACAGCATTTTTGTTCAATTGTGAGGTTTTTACTAAAGCAAGTTACGGAGATATTTTACTTTCATATTCATAAACATAAACAAAAGTCAAAAGGCAACTCAACTCTAAAGTACTATACAGAGTTGCGAATAAAAATAAAAATATGAAAATAGATACGTGTTTAAATATATAGCGATTTTTTTATTCAGACTGGGCTTCTGACAAGGGTTTCCAACGCGAATTAAGTGAGATGAACATAGATGAACTCGACGAGAAGTTAAAACTGTTTTACGCAGAGGTGAGAAACAAGAACGGAGATGAATACTCGAAGAATACACTGCTTGGTCTTAGAAGTGGAATTGAAAGATATCTGAATATGCCTCCACATAACAAAGGGATTCAAATCTCTTCAAATCCGTTGTTCAAAAAATCCAACATGATGCTAAATGCTAAGCTGAAGAGCCTCAAACAACAAGGAAAACTAAGCGTACAACACAAACCTGCCATTGAGATAGAAGATCTGAAAAAGCTCAAAGCGAGTCCCGCTATCAGCCCGTCTTAGTCCTTCGGGATTATTGATGAATGTTTGGTTCCACATCACGTTGTATTGGTGTCGGAGGGGTCGTGAAGGCCAAAGAAATCTCACAAAGTCCAGTTTCCGATTCAGTACAGACGAAAACAACAAAGCGTTCGCAACGATGAGCCACGACGAGGCGAGCAAGAATCATCCCGGTGGATTTAATGATGTCGAAAGCTATGAGAAATGTGCTCGTATGTATCAAACTGATGACCCAAACGATGGATATGACGCCTTGTGTTTGTATTTGTCCAAACTTAATCCCAAATGCCAAGCATTTTTCCAGTTTCCGAAACGAAATTGGTCAGGTCCTTCGGACGAAGTTTGCTTTGAAAACCGCTGCCTCGGCGTAAATAAGCTGGGAAACATGATGAAGGAATTGAGTTTGTCCGCCAAACTTTCGAAGACCTACACAAATCACTGTGTCAGAGCTACAGCCATTACTCTCTGGTCCGATGCAGGTCTCTCAAATCGACACATTATGGCAATTTCTGGCCACAGGAACGAGCAGTCTCTGCAGAGCTACAACTCAAGACCATCGTCGAATCAACTTCAAAGGTGCAGTGAGGTGATTTCGAGAGCGTTGGGACCGACAGCAAATACTCAATTACAGCTCCAAGCAGCTTCAAACGTCCAGCAAGATCACACCCAGCAAATCCAGTGTACAGCTACACGATCCAACAGCAGTGTAAGCCAGAATTTCGCTGCCATGTTCTCAGGTTGCTCCATCGGGACAGTGCACGTTTCGTTTAGCAAACACGGCGGCGATCCAGGTGGTGGCGATGATCAGTAAATCAGCCCTTTGTTTCAAACATTTTCCTCTATCAGTTTTGAACTAACACATTTTATAGGACACGTTTTGCTCTCTTATTATTGCATTGTTTGTATACTCTTTTTGGAGTTAGTTTTATGTTATTTACATCTCTCGGCCGCCTCGTGTTTGATCGAGCTTTGAGATTTCCCGAAGAAATCTAGCAAGCGTTGTAACACGATCCTGATTGGTTCTTTCCATGTAAGGAGAATTGAGATCAATAAACGATTTAAAAAATTTCTACTTTTGTTTCTGATTTGTCTATTCCCTTTTTAATTATTTTATAAAACAAATAAAAGACGTTTTCAGTGTTTGCACAGGCTTATGCAAACCTCGGAAAAGTTTGGGAAAACTCTCGAGCAGGTGAAAACCCTCGACCTGCGGTCTCGGGTTTACACTGATCTGCTCTCGAGTTCTCCCAAACTTCTCCTCGGTTTGCATAAGCCTGTGCAAACACTGAAAACGTCTTTTATTTCTTAAATATATATATATATATATATATATATATATATATATATATATATATATATATATATATATATATATGCACTTCACGCTATCTGAATGTACTTCACCGATGCTGTCCCACATGCGGTTGTCACCGACGATCGCATGTGTATAAGTAATTGATGAAATTCATTCAGATTGTTCCAAGCTACACTGATGGGATGTAGTACAGCTGTATAAGTGAGTTTTGGTTCACGAAATGTTAGAGAGTGCTCAATACCATATAGATAGAGCAAAATATAAAGCATGAAGTATAGTTACCTTAAAGTCTTCGCTGCCAGAGGTTTCACCCTAAACGGGATCATCAGGCGACTGATGATCCCGTTTAGGGTGAAACCTCTGGTAGCGAAGACTTTAAGGTAACTATACTTCATGCTTTATATATATATATATATATATATATATATATATATATATATAACTACAGACGGTACCGTTTCGGCCTTTCGGGCCTCATCAGTGTAGTGCTGATGAGCAGGATGAAGGTAACTGCTTATGAGTCACCTTTGATGCCTCACAAAATGTGGGACATCAAAACCATGCCAGAGCGCTCAAACTGCAAGCAGTGAGCGTGCAGTGAGCGTGTAGTTATATATATATATATATATATATATATATATATATATATATATATATATATATATATATATATATATATATATATATATATATATATATATATATATTTATTTATTTTAATGACGACTCGTCGCTGAATGAAGCTAAAGTAACAGGTAGTCGCTTTGATGCCCGTTGAGCTCGTAACGAGTCAAGACTTTAACCACGCAATAAAAAAATCCTCACGAGAGAGCAAAGGCATTCCAAAAAAAGCGTGAGTTCCAAAAAAACAGGAAGTGAAAGTATAGGCTCCAAAACAGGGAAAGAATGTAGACTGCACCTTCCAGACGATGTTTAATATTACACTCTGATGTGCGATAGCCAATGAAGCTTATTGTCAAAGAAAGATCCTTCGCTTGACCAACGTACTGACCCAGACAACCTTTTCATTGGCTCGGCGCGATTGGAGAAACGGCTCGGTGTTCCAGAGGTTCTTCCCGCTCACCCTGCGAATTTACCGCCTGACGTCCTCCCGTATCTCTATTGTCCCTACGAGCGTGGAAGAACCTCTGGCACCCAGGGTAACCCAAAGCCGAAACCTTTGAAAGAATGGATAACTGAGGATGAAAGCGACTCCGGTAAAAATGACTTGGGCGAAGAGGGGGTTTCGGAAGCTGACTTAGATGACTATGGTCGTCAAGACAACGGCAATTCTGACGAAAACTCGGTTACAGAATACCCGTGCGAAATAGGAGATGATAATCGTCAAGACGTTGACTCTTTATACATCACACTGCTCCCAGGACGGTCCTTAGTAAACTGCCTTATAAAGTGCGAATGCCTAGATACAATAACGGAAGCGGATCTTATTAAAAACGTTTTAAACTGATCAATGTAAGCTATTTGCATGTAACCGTAATTTATTTTATTGATTTGTATAAGTTTAAGCCAAAAGTAAATATTTTAAACTGAATGCTTTGAATTGTGCAAAATACACGTGTTCTTTTTGATCTCTAAACCCTTAGTTACCCTTAATAACCACTCGCAACTGTTCAAAGTCAGACGAATTTAGGCGTGTCTCAATTTATTTATATGGCTTTTTGAGCGTCGTTAAGCGTTTTCTGTGTCAAAATACTCACAAATTTTCCAACGCTTGTATGGTACGTTTTTTCTCGCGGCTTGCCAAATTGATTCTATTATCAGAACTCAGCAAACGTGTAAAAGACTTTTTGGTCATTTAGGTTCTAACCTAATATAATATTGAACGTCTCCATATTATTCAAATAATATTCGAGCTACACCACTGTAATTATCTCAGCGTGATTTAACCATTTGGACTGTTCAAAACTCTCTGTACCCATCCAGACTAGCTTTAAAATAAAAATATAAATTGTGTCTACTAATTTATCTTTATTTCCTTGTGAAGAACGTCTATCTTAAAGAACGTCTAAAAACAACGTCTTGTTAAAGTTTACTGTACGCATGCTTAGTACAGTATAATACAGTACAGTACAGTACAGTACAGTACAGTACAGTACAGTACAGTACAGTACAGTACAGTACAGTACAGTACAGTACAGTACAGTACAGTACAGCGGTGGAGTGTAGTGCTCCACCGGTCGCAGAACCCCTCTTCCCTATAAAAAACTGTGACGTCATGGGTGGTGCTCTGCACGACCCGCACCACCCGACGTAGAACCCCCACTTTGTATACTACTACGACGCAACTAGCACAGGTTCTAGACTACATTGTCCAACAACCTGACAATGGTAAACAAACGGACATCATCTACCTAGACATAACTAAAGCTTTTGACAAAGTACGTCAGAGTGCCCTACTCGAGAAATTGAAAGAAATCGACATCCAAGGCAATCTCCACTTTTGGTTCGGCTCGTACATTTTGGGTCGCATGCAACGTGTTACCATACCTGGAGCAACGTCTTCTCAGCCATTCTATAGTGACTCGCGTGACAAAGTCACAAAATTTTAAGATTCAAAAGGGTTTTTACTGCCACTTTTGATTTAGCACAAATTTAAAGTCATATATTTAATTCCTAATAATTATATTTTAAGCCTCCGATTTAATGATTTAATGGTCATGTGACTCGCGTGACACAAGGAATGAGAAAGTTTCAATTATTGGCATTCTTATTTATTTTGCTGGCAACATATTAATTTTATTTAATTTTAACTTTTATAAGACATATAGGTAGACAAGATACAATGCCACTTCAGTAAACTTTAAGCAATTTGTAGTTGATGCAATAATGTCACAAGTTTAATGTGACTCGCGTGACATAAAAATGTGACTGCGTGACCAGTGAGAAATAACATAAAAACTCAGTTTAAATAATATAAAGCCAATGGATTTGTTTTCTCATTTTTGTGACTACCGCTGACCTGTCAGCGGGAGCCACAATGTCGGCGAAATCTTGCTTGCTTGATTGCTTGTCTTGGACCGCACTTACGTCATACTCGACAGCTATCGTCGGATATTCGGCACGATCGCCATATAGTCGAGAAGATCGCCATTGATCGCCAGGTATTCGAGAAGTACTCGAGTTGTTTCCGTGGGGAATAAACTAAAGTGAATCCCGTCTTTGCATTTTGGACAGTTTTGATTTTTGAAAAGTGTTAATGATTACTTTGTAAATCTCTTCTTCTTGGAACGGTTTCTGTCATTGATTAGCTTATACAAGGTAAGAAATACTTTCAAAACTGTGACGTTGTTTATCTTATATACTATATATAAAATCTATAAATACTTGGTCCGTCGTACTTCGGTACTTATATTAGCAGTACTAGAAATATTCAGCTTATAAAGTTCGCTAGAAGTTGGGCCTTTAACTGTGTCCTGTTTCAAAGCTCTTCTTCTTTTATCGAAGAAATTGTCAATATACACCAGTCTTTGATAGAAATTATTTATAATGATAAAATCGTTTTGAGTTTAAGTTTCATTTTGGTTGAATTGTGTGTTGTGCTAACTGGTCAGTGACTCGTGTTACTGCATGTACATGTGTATATAGTGAGAAGTGTGTTTTAACCAACTTCGAGCTAGCCGCTAGGTGTTTAATTAATATTAGATCAAACACAACTTTCGAATGTTTCATGATCAAACAAATCAGGAAATGAATCAGTTGTCAAATAAATCAGTATTTTAAGATAAGTTTGAGGTAAGAGTTGACTTAATCTATCTAAGTGCATGTTTATCACATATCCAACCTTTGTCTCGCTTATGATTTTCCTATGTGTTTGGTTTATAAATTATTAATGATTTGGTAATGATTACAGTGCCCTGTATTTACACTATATACATGTATATAAGAAATTTATGCTCACAAAATATCTTGGCTGTTATGTCGACATTACAAAACCTTGACTTGGTGCTTTGTTTTCTTGTTTTAGGTGTTATTCAATATCTTGTATAATGAAATTAAGAAACCAAAGTTTGTACACACCAGAGCTGCTACAGCGGTCTGACCGCAGAATAGTAGATACACCAGACGTCTGACTCTTGTGAAAGTAATAAAATATTCTATAATTTGGTGTCTAAGTGTCACCCAATTGTACATTTTGATAAATTGTTGAAAAGCTATTGTGAGCTGTTGGGAAACTTAAAGCCTCGAATATGTTGAAAGCCTTGAAATGAAGAAATATATCTGTTGAAACTACAATACGAGTATTATACTGTCTTATTTAAAATACTAGCAGAATCACAAAATATTAATGATATGCATAACACTTGAATGCCACTGACAGCATATTTATGACGAGTAAAATGTCGTTTTGGAACACAATGTTGATGATCTGGGGTGATTAATTCTTTGAAAGTTTTCATGGTGATAATGCTTTGAAAGTTTTCATGGTGATAATGTAATATAGATTATTTTTGTGGAAATGCCAAGTAAAATATTTATTTCCTAAGCTTAGACCTGAGTCAACATGCCGAAAGCTCAGCAAATAAATATTTTACGTGGTGTTTCCACAAAAATAATCTATATGATCTAGGGTGTGTTGTACAAAGTTGAGATAAAGAACAGCACTAATCATGCTTTGAAAACCTAATATAAAATTTTATCCACTGAATACGTGTAGTTATGTATCATAGTGCTGTTCAGTGGATAAAAGTTAAATTGGGTTGTTCAAAGCACCACTATAGTGGTTCTCTAGCTAGGATTTATCCACCAGATGAGCTATCCGGGCTTCGTACAAAAACCTGAATTTTACAAGTTCGCTTCATGTAAAACTTTGGGGCATGTTTACAATGCTAATATATGCTATGCCATATATTAATATACGGAAACAGCCAGTAAAGATGTATGTATAGTATGTGCCATGTTCAAATTGGCAACACATGTATAAAATGATTTAAAATAACTCTTTTTTATGTGTGTCTGTGTACTTTTCACACATTTTCATGCATTGCTTCTTAACTCTTAAGTCTATATCTCTCTGTGCTTAATAGCGGTAGTCACATGTACGCATTGCGTACCTATTTTTTGTTGGAGCCATTAAGGTGGTCTTATAAAAAAAAACACACATTTTTTTCCTTTTTCATACAATTAAAATGTACGCCAAGTTGTTGGCAGAGTTCGTCTGACTTGTAAATTGTTTCCATAGTTGTCGAGATATGACACTCCCATCTTGAATAGAGCGTGTTTTTATAAACATGATAAATAAATAAATAGTTATGATAAAAATCTGAGATAACTTTTATTTAGTCACATACACAACATTATCTAGATAAACTAGAAGCTTTTCTCTACTATTTACATAGCGGCCACAATTAAGATTTTGCTTTCCGAATACAGGAAATGGCTACAATTGTGTCACTCAAACTACCATTATTCTATAACAAGTGAACATAAGTTTGTTCTTTTGGTTCATCTCCGAGAGAAATGTATTTACTGTTATTCATAAAAGTTTGATAAAGATAGCTTAAATATTCATTGAGATATGCTGCATGAAATATCTGGGATCAGGCCATTTGGCACATTGAGAAAAACAGCTTTAAAGTACTGTATAATAAACGAGCAGGAGTGTTTTATCAGATATAAAGACACGAGGCGAAGCCGAGTGTTTTTATATCTGATAAAACACGAACTGCGAGTTTATTATACGGCTTCAAAAACGAACCACTTGGTAAGTTGATTGACGGAGTTAGTTTGAAAAATAACCTTGTCTAAGCCGAGAAAATCAAAGCTAAAGTTTATGTAAATCAGGAGAAATCTTTATCACATATAAAGATACGATACGGTCATGATTTTCTTTTGTGTTTTCCTCATGAATTACTAATGAGTTTTTGAAGTTTAGATAAAAATGTTATGTTCATGGTCCATCCGACAAGTCTTACAGCAGCAATAAAAGGGCTGAAATGCCATTGAGAACAACAAAAACACTCAGAGCAAGTTGCAATCCCGCGCGAGTGTTATGCTGCGGGACTGGAAGCACCGTTATTAGTGAGAAACGTAATGACGCCAAGACGTAGTTCTATGTCCAGGTATCAGCCCGTCGAAATAAGGTTCCATTTTAATGTTGCGGCTGACTTAAGGGACATCATGTAAAGTCCGAGTCGTCGATCTATTGATGACTTCTTAAAGAACCAAGAAGTCGAGCAACGCGATATTTTGTCGTTGTTGTTTAATATCTGGTGGCGGTCGCTTCAAGGGCCTGAAGGAGACCCGAATTTTAGTCTAGCTAGGCCAAAACATTTTTTAAAAATTTGGCCCTTTCTCGATATATGAGCAACCCAAATAGATGAGCTATTGGGGAGAGAAGCGTACTTAGCTCGCCTTAGTCTTCCTTGACCTTGTCTTAGAGTGCCTTAATAGACTGACTTAGAATGACTTAGAATGCCTTAGAGTGACTTAGGCTGACTTGGACTACTTGGACCGACTTAGAACGACTAAGACAGACTTGGACGGACTTAGACGAACTTAGACCGACTTAAGCCGGTTTTCCACTAGGCGACTTTTTTCGCGCGAAGCGACTTTCTTTTGTTCGAATTCAATAGATTTCAGATTAGTTCCAGCTCAGAGCTCATGAGACAAAAGAAAAAGTCGCTTCGCGCGGAAAGAGTCGCCTAGTGGAAAACCGGCTTTAGACTGCTTTAGATTGACTTAATCAATTAGTAATTAGTACGATATTTACTTTAATTACGATACTGACAAATCATAATGTCTTGCTCACATCGTCCAACAATTGGTAATTATTTAGTAATATATCTTATATAATATCACGCCCACCTCGGTTTTCATTGTTCCCACGGGGACATATTTAATCTATAAATAACCCGATGCATAAAGATTAGGTAAGATTAGTAACTAATCATAGCTAATGTTTACGCCAAAGTTTGCTTATGCATATAATAACTTGTTAGTTAAGAAGTTATTATTATGAAGTTAGTTATGAAGTGAACATTTATTGAATTCCCAATAGTATTAATCACAAAATTGACTCCACCAGAAGCGTTCTTGTTTTACTCTCCTTCTTCCTCGGAAACCGTAATATTACAAAGTTATAGCATGGCATTTCGGTTGATTAGTAATTAAATGTCCCTCAAGCCTCGAGAGGTTTAATAAAAGTTTTACTTTCCTCAGCTTTCGGGTACATTTAATCACTAATCAACCTCCATGTCATGCTGCAGTATTACTTATAACATAGAAGTTACTATCGCAAGTGAAGTGCTGCCTCAAATGTGGTGACAATTTTAATTCGGCCTCTGTGTAGTTTGTGGCCAACACACACCCCTTGCCCACTCCATCCAAATTTGCCAACTCCACTCAAGTTTGCCCACTCCACCTAAGACCCACTCCACCCGAGTTTGCCCACTCCATCCGAGTTTGCCCGCTCCACCCAAATTTGCCCTCTCCTCCCGATTTTTCCCACTCCATCCGAGTTTTCCCACTCCACCCAAATTTTCTCAATCCACACAAGTTTGTGCCCTCTATCCAAATTTGTCTACCCCACACAAGTTTGTGCACTCCACCCAAGTTTGCCGACTCCAACCACGTTTGCCCAATCCACCCAATAAGAGCCCACAGAGTTGCCTGCGAAGGAAGCTGGAAAGTCAAAAATTTTTATATTAATTACAATATACAGAGTATCTACACATGTATTTTTTTAATTATGAGATTGAAAACTACAAATTAATATAGCTTATCCATTAACATGATTGACAAGGGTTTTGACAGGATATGCACACAATTAGTGTACAAATAGTAAATAATCATGCCTCTTGCTCTAATGCTATGGCAAAACTGTCAATGCAATTCAAAGTGTCTCATGTTATGACTAATTAAAAAATATACAGCAATGTACCATACATATTTGAGTCCTTATAAAGAATATTGAATGCCTAGAGCAGCAGTTGGTATAAATGGTTCAGCAAGAGAAATTCCTCACGCGTAATGTCATTCTCAAAAGCATTTATTTACATATTTTCTACTTGCAATAAGACACTGTCAACTCTAGCTTGTCGAGTTCCACTTTAATATACTGGAATGGCTTGTAGGTTTTAATAGCGCCGATGCACTTAAAACTGACGAATACTTCCGAAAGCAAATAAAGACATTATGTATCGTTCTTAGCGCAAAATTTTCCTTCGAGGAAGAAGGTAAACTGCTCATTATCATGGCATTGCCAGTTCAGAAAATCCATCGCCATCGTGGTGCTGACCACTTCAAACGTACACGTAGTGGACCTTTTCACCAATAGCAGCGCAATGCATTGTGGTCTATCCAGGGTAATAAGCTCAATTAAAAGGGTGACTGCTTAGTGTTGAGACACTATGCGGTATTTTTTTTCTCGATAAACATTTTCATGGCAACAATGTCTAGATATGATCGTTGTCGTATAGGTAAAGGCAATAATTCTCGTCCGTATAAGTATACATTTGTCATGAATCTCTCCTTACACGTCCGAGAATTGTTGCTTTTACCAATATGACAATTATTATATTTAGATATTGTTGTCACGAAAGTATTTATAAAGAAAAAATTACCGCATTGTGTTTCAACACTACGCAATCGCCCTTTTAATGGAGCTTGCTGCCCTGGATAGACCATAATACATTGCGAATTCAAGATGGCGCCGCTATTGGTGAAAAGGTCTATTCCCTCAGAGCAAATCCTTCTGGCGTATGTATGTAAGTTGTACGAAGAAATTTCTACGTCACAAAACGTCATTATTCTGACAAATATTAACACATCTCAAATCGAGATTTCGTTGATTATACACAACTCGGCAAAGAGGTCTGGACATGAGACACAGCGTACCCATGCCAAGATTAGTGATAATTATCCAGCAATAACATAAGACGCATATAAAGTTACCTATTAAATATAAAATTAAAAAGTTAAAAACTACCCATTCGCTGTTCGTTTACAGTGACCTTGTCATGAGTTTTTATAAACTTTTTATCGAGAAGTCAAAAGTATAAAGCTTTACTCTCCCAGTTCCACTGGAACTCTTTTGTTCAGGCCAAATCACTATAAAGCAGTCTAAGGAAGTCTAAGGCAGTGTAAAGGTAGTCTAAGTCAGTCTAAGTCAGTGTAATGCAGCATAAATCTTTCCAATGCGATCCAAGTCAAATAAAATAAATGTGGCAAATCAAGACTAGATGCGGACTTGTTCAGATCGCGTAGAGGACTGAAAATATACTCGTACTTCAGACCGACATTCCCGGCAATTGTCCGATATGTCCTATTTTATATTAATTGTACGTGTATTCCAGTGAAGTGTTGATGTAGGGTTTTCAAATGAAAGTGTTACTTTCATGTCAAGAAAATGCTTTGTTGTTTCTTTGAAGATTATGGAAGTTGAGAATGAATTACAAGTTCGTTTAAACACCGAAGAAATGTTGACTGGTGTTTGTGCTGATAAGACTTACAGAGACTCAGATCTCTTGTCATTCTCCCAAGTCAACCCCAGTCATGTAGCAAATTTAGTGCGACATCGAGCCTCGTTAAAATTAGAACTTTCTGAAATTGGTGAAGAGATCGCGTTTCGACCTATTCCATCCAAGGTAAGAGATAACGGTGTTAGATTGCAAACGTTGTATGTTTGTTTCGTGTTGGTGGTGAGGGTGGTGTTGCTGGTGATGGGGCGATGGTGGGGGCAATGTTTGTTGGTGTGGTGTTGTTGTTGGTGTTTATGTCGGTGTTGTCTATTCGAGTCGGAGTTTGTGTTTGATGTATTTGTATTGTGTTGATGCAGTAGTCGTGTTGTTGTTGTTGATGTTGTCGGTGTTGTTAGCTGCGGTGTTGTCGGTGCTGGTCTATTCCTGTCGATGTTGGTCTATTCCTGTCGATGTTGGTCTATTCCTGTCAGTATTGGTGTTACTGTATTCGTGTTGTTGTTGTTGTTGTTGTTGTTGTTGTTGTTGTTGTCGTTGTTGTTGTTGTTGTTGTTGTTGTTGTTGTTGTTGTTGTTGTTGTTGTTGTTGTTGTTGTTGTTGTTGTTGTTGTTTTTGTTGTCGATGTAGTCGTGTTGTTGTCGGTGTAGCCGTGTTGTCGTTGTAGTCGTGTTGTTGTTGTTGTTGTTGTTGTTGTTGTTGTTGTTGTTGTTGTTGTTGTTGTTGTTGTTGTTGTTGTTGTTGTTGTTGTTGTTGTCGGAGTAGTGTTGTTATCGTCGGTGTAGTCGTGTTGTTGTTGTTGTTGTTGTTGTTGTTGTTGTTGTTGTTGTTGTTGTTGTTGTTGTTGTTGTTGTTGTTGTTGTTGTTGTTGTTGTTGTCGGTGGTGTAGTTGTGTTGTCATGTTGTCGGAGTAGTCGTGTTGATGTTGATGTTGATGTTGATGTTGATGTTGATGTTGATGTTGATGTTGATGTTGATGTTGTTGTTGTTGTTGTTGTTGTTGTTGTTGTTGATGATGATGTTATTGTTGTTTTAGTTGTTGTCGGTGTAGTCGTGTTCTTGTTGTCGGTGTAGTCGTGTTCTTGTTGATTTTGTTGTTGTTGTTGTTGTCGTCGTCGTTGTCGTTGTCGTTGTCGTTGTCGTCGTTGTCGTTGTCGTTGTCGTTGTCGTTGTCGTTGTCGTTGTCGTTGTCGTTGTCGTTGTCGTTGTCGTTGTCGTCGTCGTCGTCGTCGTCGTCGTCGTCGTCGTCGTCGTCGTCGTCGTCGTCGTCGTCGTTGTTGTTGTTGTTGTTGTTGTTGTTGTTTTTGTCTATACTGTCTGTAGGTGTGGCGGTGCTGTTTACGATGGTAGCTGCGGTGTTGTCGGTGTTGGCCTATTCCTGTCGGTGTTGGTGTTACTGTATTCGTGTTGTTGTTGTTGTTGTCGTCGTAGTCGGTCTATGATCATCTTCATTGTTATTACAAAAGTTGTGTCAAGAGGTGTTTTCCCGTTTAACTAGTGGAATTTTTTCTTCTTATGTTAGTTTCGAGAGATTCGTAACATTATTCACCATTTTTCATCAAGCGTTGGTAATTACTCTGGGATTCTAGATCTTTTGAGCAGACTTCGCAAACTAATCGAGTATCCAAGCGACGATGAAGTTCAATATCTGGCCGCCATAGGCGAAGCAAAAGGAATACTTCTCAACCTTAAGATATGGACAAACAGCGTCAAGAAATTCCTCTTCCAACTCACAGAGTACACTTCTTATCAAGATATCCTAGGACCTTACATGTCAGGATTCTGTCAGGTGAGAGAAAATTTACATTTTTCACAGGTGCCTAGGGCAAAACAAAACATTAAAAAAAACAACTCCCTTTTGCAACTGTTTCCGACTTGTTCACACGAGTCCGTAGTGAGTTGGGAACGGTGCTAAAAAGTCACAAAACGCCGTTGCGTTCACACGGCACCGGATCGAAATTGTATGAAAACATCACCTTAACCAAAACGATTTGAAAAGGATTCCTAAACGGTGCGAGATGGAAACGGAGCCTTTGGTGGCGTTGTGTGAACGCAAGATTTAGTACTTTTTTGCTATGCTTTAGTATACCCAATTCTCAAATTTCCAGCTCCTAGTCTGACGTTTGTTTCAAGAAGGAAAACTGTCCATGCTGTTTTAACAATTATACCAATGGGAATCGGAGAAGATTAAAGGGATACTCCAGGCCCAAAACAAGTCTTGTTCAAATAAAAGACCTATGTGACTTTACCTCCGAATGGCTATCAGTTTCCTTCAAATATATTTAGTTTGGGAGAAATTTGATTTTGTTTGCCGTATTTTCCATATACTGTGAGCCGCCATTGTTGCTTGATTGCTGGCGGAAGCGGTCGCTCCCAATAGTATTTTGACGTCATTGAGTGATAGAAACAAATCATAACAAATGAGGAAACTGTTTCTATCACTCAATGACGTCGAAATACTATTGGGAGCGACCGCTTTCGCCCTCAATCAAGCAACAATGGCGGCTCACAGTATATGGAAAATACGGCAAACAAAGTGAAATTTCTACCCAAACTGAAAATGTTTGAAGGAAACTAATAGCCATTCGGAGGTATGGTCACATAAGTCTTTCATTTGAACAAGACTTGTTTTTGGCCTAGAGTATTCCTTTATGTCATCATGTCAAGTTGGCAACAGAAAGGCAAAAATTGTAAGCCTAGAATAAACTGCACTTTGGTGGGATAATATTCTTTGAATTGCTCCTCGTTTCCATTTACTTTTGACAAGACATGCACAGCCTGGTAATACTGGACGTGCACCAGAAGGCCCGGAGTCGTGTGGACACTCTCGAAACCGTTGTGAAATTCAAACAGGTTCGTCTGGACGTAACGATGTTCTGTCATTTTCCTTTCGTACCGGCATCGTATTAACGGGATCAAAGTGTATAAATTCACCAAAATTCACCAAGAATATATACAACATTAATTAAGATGCTTCTGCATATCTTTTTCAGATATTGCAAGGGGTGGCATTTATTGTTAATGGCTCATCGATAATGCTAAAATGGAGAGCGTTTAAGGTGAAAGCACAGCAACGAAAATTTGTGGAGGTAAGAATTTGTTCGGAGGTTCGCGGCTATGCACCCTGATTATTAGATACTTTAGTTAATAACGGATTAAACAGTTTAAACTGAGATGCAGTGAAAACAAAGAAGCCATCTGATGAAAATTAAATTGGGCTGGACAATCCAATGCAAAAAGTAATCCGGTATGTTGTAACTGAGGCCTTAGATATAGGCTATTTGCAGCGACCGAGATCAAGTCAAGCTTGTTTTGTTTGTTTGTTTGTTTGTTTGTTTGTTTGTTTGTTTGTTTGTTTGTTTGTTTGTTTGTTTGTTTGTTTGTTTGTTTGTTTGTTTGTTTGTTTGTTTGTTTGTTTGTTTGTTTGTTTGTTTGTTTGTTTGTTTGTTTGTTTGTTTGTTTGTTTGTTTGTTTGTTTGTTTGTTTGTTTGTTTGATTGATTGATTGATTGATTGATTGATTGATTGATTGATTGATTGATTGATTGATTGATTGATCGACTGACTGACTGATTCATCGTTTTCTTCTAGGTTTCCCTACCGCAAGACATATTAAATCATCTACTGCCGTTCCGCAACACTCTTCTTTCTTCATTTACGAGTTGTGAACGTCTTTTAAACGAAAAGGTCTTTAACGGCGTCGAAGGTTTGTTTGATATTCTCTGCTAATTTCATTCGTGTTTTTTGAATTAGTGAATGATATAAACAATTTATTTATTTAGTTCTTTGCAAGATGAGTGAAAGATCCAATGAACATCTTGCTCTAAGAAGCGCTTCATTGAAATCAAAGTAAGAACTAAATTTAATGTTCATAACATTTGTTGAAGTGCCTATGATACGAAGATGAAGTTTGTCTTAGTTTGCTTTTAGATTCGTCACGAGTCCGAAACATTTTAGTACCGGATTTCTTTTTCCGTTTACACACAAGAGAACTTGTGAATCCGGAATAAACCCTTTCCGGTTTTGTCACGCATCCGGAGATTTTGAATCCGAAAAAAGAGTTGAAACTTTACCTCAAAATACTTTTAAATCCAAAACAATGCGTAACGTGTGAACTCCAATGAATCCGGATAATATTGGAGTGTAGCCTAGTTACTAGGCTTTTCGTTTCCGCCATGAGCTTGGCCGCGTAAACACCGCTGCCAAACGTTTTGCGCATGCGCGACGTCCAAGCTCGTCGTTAGAAAAAGAGCGGGAAAACACTGAAATATTTGGACTGGTCCGAGAGTCTGACACAAAAGATAAAAATATAAGCATACTACCAAAAAGATAAGGTAGGTAATTTGTGCATGGCTTCTTTGTCAATATTGTAATATAATGAAATGCCCCCTTCGTAATTTTCATTACCCTTTTTTTAAAACACAAATGAATAGTCGAGTCTTACTTAGTCTTCACTGTCTGGTTGTTGTCGCCACGGCTAGTTCCAACTTATCTTGCAATGTTTACTTTAGCGAATTCACGCATGCGCAAACGTTCGGCAGCAGTGTTGGCCGCATATTCTGTTTGGGTTCTTGGGAAGACTGGGGATAAGCTGGAAGCCAGAAGGCCTACTCAAGTTCGCAAAAAGGTCCTGCCAAGGTCCTGCCAGAATAACACCAGCTAAAGTAAACATTGCAAGAGAAGTGGGAACTAGCCGTGGCGACAACAACCAGACAGTAACGACTAAGTAAGATTGTGTTTTTAAAAAAGGGTAAAGAAAATTACGAAGGGGTAATTCTAGAATATGTTACAATATTGACAAAGAAGCCATGTACAAACTTATATTTCCAATATATATTAGCATATATTTACTACATTTGTGTATTTGTTTTGTTTGTTTGTTTGTTAAATTTAAGGATGTAGAGCTACTTTGTAGAAATGCCTTAAATAAATTCGTTATTATTATTATTATTATTATTATTATTATTATTATTATTATTATTATTATTATTATTATTATTATTATTATTATAATACCGATGTAGATTTAAATAGGAAATATAAAGACTTTGCTGCCAAAGATTTAAAGCTTTGGAAAAATTAATATCAGAAAATGGTGAGATTCGGGAGATCAAATTCATTGCAAGAAAGTTGCGTGATATTCTCAAGTCTGGTGATGACTGCCAAAATAATAATGGTAATCAAGAGCCCCAGGAAATCAATCATGACTACCAAATTAATAAAAACTTCTGAGGATACGTTAAAAGGATCTTCAGAAAAAACCCTTTTATTCTTCCAAAATTCAATATGGCTAAATGTACATCCTTTTTCACTAAAACGTTCTCAGCTATCAACCGAAATAAAATATTTAATATTCCTACTTGGATCCCGAAATTTAATCCTCCACAAACACCTTTTAATCTTGACCCTCCGACCTATTAAGAATCACCTTTGATAGTAATCTAAAATGGGATAATCAAATTGACATTCATAATATAGTCACTTCAAGGCTATACTTATTCAAACGTATTCGAGATTGCCTATCTACAAGTTCAGGAACTAAATTCTATTATGCTTTGATACATCCACATTTTTTATATTGTTGCACGATATGGGGCAATGCGCGGATGGAGTTAATCAATGATATTTTAAAACTACAAAAACGAGCAGCTCGTTTGATTCTGAATGTAGGCATTGAGACTCCCTCTGTCGCCTTGTTCCGTAAATTAAAATGGATTCCTATCCAAAATCTTATTAAGATGAGAAAGTTACTACTCGTGTTCAACTGTTTGCGAACGTCAATGCCTGTTGAAGTCCGTAATCTGTTCACATTTTCCCGAGATGCACATAAAGTTGATACGAGATCATCTTCCACTGGTCTAAAACTACCGAAAGTAAAGTCTGAATTAGCCAAATCAAAACTCATACAGTGGAGCAATGCTTTTTAATTCATTGCCTACTGAGTTGAAAAATATTAAAGATTTCACTGTAATATCCTACAAATCTAAATTGAAACAATTTTTCCTCCAATTGAATTATAAAGTTGACCGTTTAGAACAATGTTCATGTTCTAGTTGCAAACATCTTGTTGAATGTACATGTTACTCTTAGGGTATTTTATTGTATTTAGTTAGTTGTAATGCATGCATGTTATTGAACACTTATTTTTATTATTTGTTAAAATATTTATTTATTTACCACCTTTCCTTTGTATTTAGTTAGAGGGCCATTAGGAAGAATACTCTCTTGAGTAATAATGTTATTTACCCTCATGAAATTAAGTTTATTATTATTATTATTATTATTATTATTATTATTATTATTATTATTATTATTATTATTATTATTATTATTATTATTATTATTATTATTATTACCTATCAAGAGATTACAAACGTCATTCGTAAAATGAAATCGTCTGGCTCTCCATGTCCACTTGACCAACTTTCCATCATCTGTTTCAAACGTTGTCCATATTTACGTTCGTATTTAACCGATATCATTCGCGCAGTCGTCCCTTCTGAATGGAAAAAAGCGTGCACTGCACTCATCCATAAAAAGGGGGAAATGATAACCCGGCTAACTTTCGACCAATAACACTTGAATCAATCCCTCTTAAAGTGTTAACATCGTGCATTCGCAATAAAACCTACCAATTTCTTGCTGAAAACAAGTACATCGAACAAAACATTCAAAAAGGATTCACCCCAAATCTATCTGGTACGCTAGAACATACAGCTCAGATGGCACACATAACAAACAAAGCACGTATAAAACAACGATCTCTCGTCATAACACTATTAGATCTTAAAAATGCATTCCGTGAAGTTCATCATAACCTTATATACGAAGTCCTTAAATACCATCACATCCCTGTTCACATCGAAAGTCTTGTCCGTAGTCTCTACACTGATTTCCAAACTTCAATCGTCACTGAAGAGTTCAACACACCTTTCATCAGCCCCCTCTTATTTAATATCTCATTTAACACTTTCGTTCAACACATCAAATCTGAAAAATACCGTCAACTTAGTTTCTGGAATATTAGCGATAATGGGCTCCCATTTAATCCAACCCACTGGTTTCAATTTGCCGACGACGCAGCCGTCATTAGCAGTCAAGAAAATGAAAACCAAATTCTTCTTAACCATTTCACAATCTGGTGCCAATGGGCTAACATGATTATACGTGTTGATAAATGTTCAACATTTGTTATAAAAAGGAATCTACAAAACCTGTCCAATATCTGCCAAAGCTCTTCGTCAATCACCATCTTGTACCGCGTGTCGAAAATGGTAAATCTTTCAGTTACTTAGGTCGCTATTTTGATTTCAATATGTCTAACGAAGAACACAAATTAGAAATTTACGACATGATTAACAACATGATGAACGAAATTGATATCTTACCTTTACACCCCAAAAACAAAATTCTTTTGTACAATCGCTATTTACTTTCAAAGATTTCCTGGCACCTCACTGTTTCTGATATATCGAAAACCTGGGTCTGCGAACAACTAGACAATACCGCGTCAAAATATATCCGAAAATGGCCTGAACTGCCTATTTCTGGAACACTCGGCAACGTTCTGCTACCTCATAATAAATTAGGTTTAAACATCATTCTTCCCTCAACCAAATTTATCCAATGTCAAACCGTCTCTCGATGCGCTCTAAAATCTTCGCCAAATGAAGATATCAGAAATCTATGGAAGGACACGAGCAACAATAAAAATGTGCAATACGACACATACAAAAACACTAAAGATGTTTTGAAAGCCGTCAGAAAAGAGCACGAAGACAGGCTTCAAAATAACCTCATTTCACAAGGTTCTTTCTTTTCAAATATCATTGAACATTCTACATCCACGTTCAACTCCATATGGTCTTCCGTCCAACGCAACCCCCCCAAGAACATCTTCAACTTCACCATTCGATACATCAACAACACACTCCCAACACGCAAAAATTTATCGAAATGGGAATCTCTCCAACATCTGATTGCTTTTTCTGCTCGACACCTGAAACCTTACTCCACGTTGTCGCTGGATGCGAGACGTACTTGGAAGAAGATAGATTCACATGGCGCCATGACTCTGTTCTTAATTTCATTGCATACACACTTCAATCCGTACAACATTCCACTCTTTATGTTGACCTCCCTGACTTCAACAGCCCCTCAGTTCTCACGGGAGATGAGTTGCGTCCTGACGTTCTTTTAGCGATTGAAAACAAGTATCTTTACATCCTTGAGCTCGCCGTCGGATTTGAGTCCAATCTTCACCGCAACGCCACCCGTAAGAAACACAAACATCTCGATTTAGTTAACGAAAAACAAAGAAACTATGAAAAGGTTAAGTTCATAAATCTATCTCTGAGTGCACTTGGAATTTTCGGACAGTCATCAATGGATTTCATTGAAATGCTAAAAGACTTTAAATTCGACACTCCCTGTAGAAAGTGTATCGTAAAGAAAATCATGAACATATCAATAAGAACCTCGTATTATGTATTTTGTCGACGTAACAAAGAATGGAATAACCCGAAACTAATGACATTCTAAGATTTTTATTCTCATGTAGCATCAGTTCAAATAGTCAGTGGCAAACTACCTGTAAAAGCGAGGTTTATCATTGTAATTTCTACGTTTAATGACCAATAAATAAAGTTTACATTATTATTATTATTATTATTATTATTATTATTATTATTATTATTATTATTATTATTATTATTATTATTATTATTATTATTATTATTATTATTATTATTATTATTGTTATTATTATTATGTTTTTGGTAATATGCTTATATTTTTATCTTTTGTGTCGGACTCTCGGACCAGTCAGTGTTTTCCCGCTCTATTTCTGAGTACGAGCTCGGACGTCGCGCATGCGCGAAACGTTTGGCGGCGGTGTTACCCAGAACCGTTTTTGCTCTTCGAGTGTTCCTGGGAACTAGTACATCTACTGTAAACAACACGGAGCGACAGTATAAAAGCATAAGGATGGCTGCGAAAATTTTACCAAAGATCTTGGCGATCGAAAGAAGGAAATTATAGAATATATTCCAATTGGAGCTTGGTATGAAAATTTAACTGTTTGACTTTCAACTTTTGGCGGTTGCAGAAGGAAAGCTAGTGATAAGACAATCTCGTTCCCAGAGCCTTCTCACACGGGCCGTGCCCGTCGACCGAAAGCTCTGCGGTAATCCATCGTCTCTTGCCAAAATTTAGCTTCCGTCGCAACTGAGCATGCGTGAGATTACGAAGCGCTTCATCAATGAAATATTTACATTTATTGCGGTTTTCAAGATTATTCGATGTTGTCGGTATCTTAGATTTTTTTGTTTTGGCCTCGAAAAACGTTGATTTATTTAATGCTGCATTGAAGTATGCACCGCGACTCTGCGAGAAACAAACAGAGATGGATTACATACCAAAGAAAAGCCGTTCGAAGCCCTGAAGACGATTGTTGTCGAACGAAAAAACACCCAGTGTGTTCTTCCCACTGGTTATGGGGAATGGTTTATTTACCAGCGAATAAACTTGTCAAGAACTAAACAGCCTTTTAAACAGCAAGTAATAGACGGCTTTTGAATGGTTCCAAGAGAGAAAGCGGTGAGTAGCAAACTTGTCGTAGCCGAAGTGGCACGGCGGGTAATACGGCATATAATTATCTTGTCATTTGTGGAACAAGATGACTAGTAATTTCAGAACTACGCATCCTTGAAATATATTGTGTACGTATGTTGTTATATGTTAAATGAGCTTTCATTTGCTGTAGAATTCAAGATTCTGCGTTTTTTGAAACTTGTTATACTGTCCAAAATGTGCGAACCACTGTTCCAAATAATATTTCATTATACAAATATACAGGAAATCGACGCGATGAACCAAAACAATTTTAAAATATTTTCCGTTTAACTAGAAGCTTGAAATTTCTACCCCGAATAGATTTTTTCAATAGCTTCTGTATGATATATATCTCAATGTTGTGCGTTAAATGTTTCAAAAGAAATCTAAATTTCTGTATTAAACACTTGTGAGAAGTCAATTTCCTGTTTATTTGTAATATTATTTCAAACAGTGGTTCGCATATTTTGGACATTTTAACAAGTTTAATAAAACGCAGAATTTTGAACGATACATCAAATGAAAGCGCATTCAACACGTAACAAAATACGTACACCATATACTTCAACGATATGTAGTTCTGAAATTACTAGCCATTTTGTTCCACAGCTGACAAGATACCGCAGCTCGGCAACACGCCACTTCAGTACTCACCGCTTTCCCTTTCGAACCCAGCATAAGCCACCGAACACTTGCTGTTCAACTGCTGTTTGGTTCCAGAGGTTTGGTTCTTGACAAGTTTCAGTCGCCAGATAAAATTTGAAACCCTTCCAGGCTTTCGAAAGACAAAACTAGCCACTGTCAACATGAGAAAATCCAGCGAAAGTCTCCCGAGCAAAGAACCAATGAAATGTCGATTTGAAACGGATTATCCCAGAGCTTTCGGTCGACAGGCGCGGCCCGCGTGAGGAGGGTCTGGGTACGAGATTGGTGATAAGAAAGTTAGTTCCCATCAAATCATGAAGCACTTTCCATGTTGCGTTTACATTGTCTTTAGTATTCTTTATTTGAATTTCGAAATATAGTTTCTTAGCTCGTTTAATTTCATTAGTAATAAATTTCGGGTTTGTTTATACGACACCCAATCATCGTCATTGTCGGTTTTTAAAGCATGTTTCTTCACAACATCTCGTTTTACCATTTGACTTTTCAAAGAGGAATAATCCATGGCGCGGGTTTGTTTCGTGCACGTATTATTCTCACTGGCGCGTGCTTTTGTAAAAGTGAGGGGTACGAATCTCTCCATTTATTCCACATTGTGTCAACATTTGAAAATGTAGACACATCAGGCCATTCTATTTGCTTCAGATCATTCGTTTATTTGCATTAAAATTCTTATAATTTCTTGTCTCAATAAACCTTGGACGACTGTCGAGAATTCCTATTTTACGTACAGCAAAGACTAAATAATGATCACTAAATTGGTAAATTCCTGGGTGGACAATACTCTCACTATTGTTCGTAATAAAGCAGTCTATTAAACTTGAAGATGTTTTGGTTACCCTAGTGGCATTAGTAATCAACTGTGTTAATTGAAGCAACCTCAGGGAATTTTTGAGAGTTGTCGCGGGTACTTCAAAAACATAAACAAAGATGGCCGTAATTCTCTCCCCCCCCCCCCCCCCCTTCCCCCAACCCATATTTCCCCCAGAAGGTGTATAGTTTGTAAAACGGCTTGTGAAAGGACACTCTAAACAGTCAGAAGCAGCCTTCCACAACGTGAAGAAATAGAAAGATATTTTAGTGAATCGTACGATATTAAATTGGGTGACAACGGGTTGAGTATGTTGTGGTCAAGATGCCGTGGCTTCAAATGCACGCAGTTTAATTGAGCTCAAACACCATTTCTACGATTTTTAAAACAAAAAAGTGTCGTTAAAATTTAAGAAAATCAACTAAAGACTGATAATCGGTAAAAACCTTTTTGAGAAAAAGGGCAGATTTTGCAGAAATTGACAATATTTGCATGTCGTCGCCGCAATGAAATTAGTAGCGTAGGCATGTCAAACTTTCATTGTAAGATCTGAGTGAGACAAAAAAAAACTGATTATGTATTTCTACAACATTGTGGCAGTTAAGAGATCTTGCTCGACATAAGACAGAATCTGAGTACGTTTTAAAGACAGCACTAACTTGTAAACACGTCGTTGGATGAAAGGAATAAATACATAATTTCCCCAATTTTCCCATTACGATATACCACTCAGATATCAAAATCAGTAATGGAATAAAATGAAACCAGCATTTAAATTTTGGAGAAGAAAGCAAATTTTGAGTTATAGTCGATCAAACATTCGCTATCAATTGACTCCAATGCGGCTTCTTCGTACCATCACTTCATCTTCGATATTTATACACCTTCCTAGCTAAAATGTCTTCTTTCACCTCTCAGAAGAACGTCAGTGTCTCCACTAATTGGACAACATAGTTCAAAACTCTGGTTGACCGAGAGATTGTTAGTAAATCTTGAAGATATCTTGGTCGTCATACCTTCTCCACATTTTCAAAATTTCGCCACAGACGATTACAAAACCGATGAGCCCGCGATATTTGTTAACAGCACAGACAAATTCCCTGCTGTTAAGTGAAGTGATTGTATTATTTGAAGAAATTGTTTGGTGTGTTTCTCATGAAGACTTTTGTTAAATCACAGTTAACATCACCCATAGGCCTAATATAAATATTATTGTACTGGTCTCCACATTTATTTATTGTTGCTTCAAATATGTCAAATATCTCAGTAGCACTATGCGGAGGACGATACCACGTACAAACAAGGAAGGGTTTAGAGTTTGGTTTTCTAATTTCAAGAATAACTAATTCTAAACCGTCGTTCTCTAGATCATATCGCCGCGTATAATCAATAGAGTTTCTAATGTAAACACAAACTCCTCCACCTTCCTTGCGGTTTCTATCATTTCTTTCTATATGATAACCTGGCAGATTAACATTTTATCTAATATTGTGGCATCTAATCTAGTTTCTTGAATGCCTAGTAAATCTAAAGGCTGTTTATCCATAATAAGCTCATCTATATGTGTATTTAAACTTGCTATATTCAAGGAATGGATAGATGGATAGATGGATAGATGGATAGATTCTCGTTAAATGCATGAAAACTCTGTTAAAGTATACGTTTAACAGTGTAGAAAACGCGTGACGCTTGAATGGACTACATGATGTATAAACTTTAATAGAAACAACTGAGAGTTCAATCTATATGTCTAGTACATAAGATAACTACAACAACAGGAAGTAAGCCCCTCAGAGAGCGTCTGGATAAATAACTATCTGTCAAGATGATTGATGATGTTCTCTTATTTTCGCGCGTTAACCTGAATTAATATTAACACTCCCTCTCGAAAATAGAGAACTATATATGTAAGTCTTTAATCTAATAAAGTATTATCGTGTTTGTCAACTATTCAGATAACATTAGTTACGCCCATAAGGTCTCTGAAACGTTGAAATAAAGTCTTTCCGAATGCTTTAGTTAATAGGTCTGCTACCATCTGGTCTGTAGGACAATGTTCCAAGGTGATTTCGGAATTGTCGACCTTTTCACGAATGAAATGATGCTTGATGTCGATATGCTTCGTTCTGGAATGATACTTTGGATTCTTGGATAAGGCTATTGCTCCTTGGTTGTCCTCTTTGATGATTGTACTTTCTTCTTGAACAAAGTTGAGATCATGAAGTAATGCACGTAACCACACTGCTTCTTGACATGCAAGGGATGCTGCAACATATTCGGCTTCTGTTGAAGATAAAGCCACGGTACTTTGTCGTTTACTAGCCCAGCTAATAATTCCACCACACAAAGAAAATAGATATCCCGACTGAGATCTCCGTCCATTTGGGTTACTACCCCAATCAGCGTCAACAAATCCAGATACTCGTACTGTATCTAGCTTAGAACCATCGAATTTAATTCCATAATCCATTGTTCCTTTAATGTAACGCAGGATTCGCTTTGCTGCTTTCCAATGTTCAAGGCCTGGATTTGAACAGAATTGACTAACCACTCCTAAAGCATGTGCAAGGTCAGGTCTTGTACCAGTTACTGCATAGGTCAGACTACCAACAAGTGCTTGATACTTGGTCTTCTCTATCGGATCTCCCTCATTTGGCAATAACTTTGTGCTTTGATCAAGAGGAGTTGAGACTGGTTTGCAATTCTCCATTCCAAACTTCTTTAGTAAGCTTGTGAGATACTTGGTTTGATGCAGCAGCATGAGCTTCTTGTTTCGTTTGCGTTCGATCTGGATTGCAAGACAGTAGTGGACTTCTCCAAGATCTTTCATTTCAAATCGGCTCTTCAAAGCTTCTTTCTCTCTGCGCAACATCTTCTTGCTGTTACTTGCTATTAATAAGTCATCAACGTACAAGGCTACCAACATGAAACTGTCTCCCTCTCGCTTTATGTAGAGACATGGGTCGGACTTGCACTGTATATACCCTGAATTCTTGAGAAATTCGTCGATTGTATTGTACCAACATCTAGATGCTTGCTTTAGACCATAGATGCTTTTGTTCAACTTGCAAACCAAATGTTCTTGGCCTTTCTCAACATACCCTTCAGGCTGCATCATGTAGATTTCTTCTTGTAATTCTCCGTTAAGAAATGCTGTGGAAACATCCATTTGATGAACTTCTAAGTTCAATTGATTTGCTAATGCGAGGATCGTACGGATTGATGTGTAACGTGCTACAGGAGAAAATGTTTCCTCGTAGTCTAGACCAGCTTCTTGTGAAAAACCTTTTGCAACAAGACGGGCTTTATGTCGCTCAATAGATCCATCAGCATTGTATTTCACTTTGAAAACCCACCGACAATCAACTGCATTGCGTCCTTCCGGGAGTGGTCCAAGTGTCCAAGTGTTATTCTTTACGAGAGATGAGTATTCATTGTCAAAAGCTTCTTTCCATTGTGCTTTATCAGGTGAAGTTAAAGCTGCTTCAAGTGTTGTAGGCTCTTCAGGAATACCCTCTGTACTGCCACATGCAGCATTGTGTTTCCACCAATCACCAGTGATTGCACCATCTCTATAGGGTGGCATTCTACTTCGCTCTGAACGGTGTGGCAATTGTTCCGACTCTTCTTGATGGTTGTTTTCCTCAGCATCATCCTGGCGAATTACACTTTGTTGTTTCTCTGACTCTTCTGGCGACTCTTCTTCCATTGCTTGTTCTTGGTTGTCAGGTGCACGTTCCAAACTCTTGGTGTACTGTGGTGCTCTGACACGTTCGTCAAAGTTATTCTCCTCAAACAGGACATCTCTGGATAAATGCACTTTTCTTGCTTTAGGATCCCATAGTCTATATGCTTTGCTGTCGAGGCTATATCCAATGAAAATGCATTTCTTTGATTTAGCGTCCCACTTCTTTCTGGTTTCTTTGGCGATGTGCATGTAAGCGTTGCACCCAAAAACTTTCAAGTTTGAAATATCTGCTTTCTTGCCCATGAAACTCTCGTAAGGGGTCATATTCTCCACTGCAACGGTTGGACTACGATTTCTAAGCATAACTGCAGTTGCCACAGCTTCACCCCAGTACCCATAATCAAGTCCTGCATTGTGCATCATTGATCTTGCTGCTTCTTGTATGGTTCTGTTCATTCTCTCGGCGACTCCATTCTGCTGTGGTGTTCGAGGAATGGTCAACTGCCTCTGGATTCCTTTCTTGCGGAGGTAGTCAACAAATACTTTCGAGGTGTATTCTCCACCATTATCTGAACGCAAGATCTTGATATTCTTTCCAGTCACATTCGTAACCATTGCTTCATACTCCTTGAATTTCTCAAAGACTTGATCTTTATGTTTCATGAAGTAGACTGCTGTGAATCTGGACTTATCATCAATGAATGTTACGAAGTAACGATTTCCTCCATGACTCTTCGTTTGCATGGGACCACAAACATCGCTATGAACAATCCCTAGGATTTCGGTTGCTCGAGTTGCTTGTTCTTTAGGAAATGACATCCTGTTTTGCTTGCCCTTTGCACAACCATCGCAAAACGTTGATTCTTGTGAAGACTTGAATTTCAAACCTTGGACAAGTTCCTCGTCTCGTAGCTTCCTCAGGTTCTTTAAGCCCAAATGTCCGTATCTTTGGTGCCATAAATGTTCTGAGCACTCTCCGGTAGCAGCGTTGACATTATGCGACTTTTCCTTCACTTCAAGGACATCAAGAACGAAGAGGTTATCACTCACTTTACCAGAACCCACCAGATTTCCACTCTTGTCTATGATGACACACTTTTGCTGATCAAACGACATAGCATGTCCTTTCTTGGTGATGGCACTAACAGAAAACAGATTTTTGGCTAGGTCTGGCACATACAAAACATCTTGTAATTCAGCTTGCTTGTAATTCTCGCCAACTTTGACTTGTAAACAAACTGACCCTTTTCCAAGTGCTTCTATTACTCGGTTGTCTCCTAAGCGTACTTTCTCTGGAGTAGCAAATTCGACATAATCTTCCATTGAATCCTTTTGATGAGACATGTGCTGTGAAGCGCCTGAATCTATATACCATGTCGAACTGTTGTTGGCATGTTTCGAACTCCAAAATAAAGTGTGTTGTTCCACGGTAACAGTAGATTTACTCGCACAAGACGCATTGGCTTGAGTTCTTTTCTTTTCTTCAGATTGAACTTTCTTCGGTTTCCGGCAATCTCTAGCCCAATGTCCTAGTATCCCACAATTGTAGCATTTCCCTTTCTTCTTACCTTTAGGCTTTTCGTGTTGTTTACCTTTCGATGTGAGAAGAGCTTTCTCTGTATTGTCAACAGGAAGAGAAATTTCTTTACGCTTGTGTTCTTCATGAAGTAATCTTGCAGTGACGAATTCCAGTTTTAAATCCTCAGCGCGAGACTCCAAAGCCATGATTAAATTATTATACGAATCAGGAAGACTACATAACAACGTTGCAACTTGATCATCTTCGGTAATTGGAGCGCCTACAGCCTCAAGTTGTTCTGCCAAAGCTTTCAACTTGTTGATATGCTCCGTCATCGTATCGTTCTCGGCCATTGTCATTGTAAAATACCTCTTACGCAGAAATAACTTATTCGCTAACGATTTTACCTCGTAGTGGCTTTCCAGTTTACACCAGGCTTCCTTTGAGGTGTTCGCAGATCGAACCAACGCTAGTTGTTCATCTCCCAGAGATAAACAAATCGTCGCTAGCGCTTTACGGGCACGTCGTTGAAATTGTCGTCGTTGAGCTTCAGTAGTTCCTTCTTCGGCAGGTTCTACCTCATCGCCAGTCACGATGCCCCAAAGATCCTTGTCTTCAAGAACCATTTGCATTTTGAATTTCCACAAATGAAAATTCGTTCCATTGAACTTCTCGATGCGAGACAGCGCCGTTTCTTCGTTTGAAGCCATGCCAACATTCTCAGGTTACTTTCGCAAATAATAAATGTCGTACATCCAAGTTGCCCAAACTTAGCTCTGGGCCCATAACCTGTTAAAGTATACGTTTAACAGTGTAGAAAACGCGTGACGCTTGAATGGACTAGATGATGTATAAACTTTAATAGAAACAACTGAGAGTTCAATCTATATGTCTAGTACATAAGATAACTACAACAACAGGAAGTAAGCCCCTCAGAGAGCGTCTGGATAAATAACTATCTGTCAAGATGATTGATGATGTTCTCTTATTTTCGCGCGTTAACCTGAATTAATATTAACAAACTCTATCGCCATGAAAACTTTCAAAGAATTATGTTGATGTCTAAAAGGAGAAGCGCGGTTTTGAAACGATAAATAAACATGCTTCCATTTAATTGTTCTTCCTAAAACTTTCACAGTAAAAAGAAGCGATATCATGCAAGAAATAGTTTAATGTTATTATTTCAAACATGAAAATTTCGTTGCATATAAGCATTTTAACAGTTGTTTTTCACTTTAGAATTCGAAAGCTTGGGTTGACACTTCTACAAGGCAGCGTTTGTCGTTCCGGCTACACCAAACCCAGAGATATCTCTCTGTTGAAGAATACCATTAACTATTACGTGAACATGTGGTTACAGTATGAAGAACAAAGAAAGTTAATGGAGCAGGAGGAAGAAAGTTTATACAAATTTAAGACTAAGGTTTATGGTCTTGACGAGTCTGAAGAAGAACGAGAAGAACGAGAAATAGCAGAGTTGTTTACGAGCTTTGACCAGGAGTACAGAGACATTGAGTGTGGACTTGATGATACGTCAGAGGTGTCGTCGATGAGAGACAAGAAAGGAGGAAGTTGCGATAAGAAAGAAATGGGTTTTGATCCATTTAAGATTTCGGATTTTGAAGTTAATCATCTTTGTGAGGTCCATAAGTTCCTTGTATCCGCTTTACCAAGTGCTTCCCAAGTTGTGACTACCTTGAACAAGGTTCCGTGGAGGAAAGAGGAAGACAGGTTGGACGTAGCCAGAGTCATTGTGGAGCGTTATAACGTAGCCGCGGATTTGATTAACACTGGAAATTTGTCAGGTACATAAATTTATCCATCATCCTATAGGACCAATTTTTTTCTTGATATATATATATATTGATGATTTATCAAATTGTGTTACCTATGGCACAATAAGACTATATGCTGATGATACAAACTTAACAGTTTCTGGGTGTAATATCTCAGAAATTGAATTATAGATAATAAAAAAAGACATGGAATGTATTACTGAGTGGCTTTGTGCTAACAAACTCACTTTTAATGTCCTTGAATCCTAATTTATGTTGATTGGCTCCAGGCAACGGATTGCAACACTCAATGACAATTTTAATCTATCTTTGAAAAGAGCACGAAGTTGTTTGCTTAGGACTCAACACTGATGAAAACCTAACTTGGAAAAGTCAAATCAACATCATTAAAAAGAAAGTTTCCATGAATTTAGGTGTCATTAAAAAAGTTAAACCATTTCTAACCCGAATACATCTTGTGAATATATATCGATAGATTGTCGTGGTGCATTTTACGATGTGGGTACTAGTGATGTTTTTTCTGACCTTGGATGGTCACCATTAGCCGGTCACCATTTAAATTAGGAGAATCCCACGTGTCAATATGTTTAATGTGTTTAAATGTTTAAATATTACAGCAGTTAATGACATTGCCACGGATTGTTTACCTGCATTATCACCGAACTTTGACTAAAATTAGCACGAACAGTTTCAAATGTTTTAATTACTTCATGTACTGTAGGACCTGGGTATTCTTCCACGCCATTTGACAGTCTGAGAAGCGATGGTACATATACATGATAGTACATTTGATGGAACCAAAACATAACATCATTTGACCTTTGGTATTGCTCAACAACACGCTTTAATGTTGGCAAGTAAAACCCATGTAAATAAAACATCATTAACATTGTTTTCCAAAACGACTTTCTAAACGACGTTCATTATCTTTACCTGCCATAAATATGCTGTGGCACCCGATGCTTGAACGATGTTGTTCTAATGTAATGCCCATTTTGAAGTATTTTACATTAGCTTTTAGCTATTTTAAGAGTTCGAAAGAAAGAGCCTGTGTACGAGGTGACGTCGCACTTCAAAATTTACGATAACAAAACATTTCTCGTTTGTATAATTTGAGATTTCAAGTGCTTTCCAATGTGCTTTTCAGTTTCTCAATAGTTTCTCAAACGTTTTGACGCTCAGTCAGACTGCTGGCTTGCGTCGGCGAGGACAAAGCCATTTAATCTTGGTTGAAATTGGACAAAAAATTTTAGAGAAGTTTCTCCGTGTAGAAGGAATAATTGAAAAAATGCTTATGTTTATATCCAAACCATAAATATTCACAAACAGGCTGAAGCTACAAAAAAACAATGGACTTAACTGTCAGTTACATTAACTCGCTGGCGGAGGTATACCGAGTGTCCTCTTGTTCATTTATCCTTCTATCCATCCATCCAATCATTTATCCTATCTATCTATCTATCTATCTATCTATCTATCTATCTATCTATCTATCTATCTGTCTGTCTGTCTGTCTGTCTGTCTGTCTGTCTGTCTGTCTGTCTGTCTGTCTGTCTGTCTGTCTGTCTGTCTGTCTGTCTGTCTGTCTGTCTGTCTGTCTGTCTGTCTGTCTGTCTGTCTGTCTGTCTGTCTGTCTGTCTGTCTGTCTGTCTGTCTGTCTGTCTGTCTGTCTGTCTGTCTGTCAATTGATTTGATTGGTTTTGATTGATTGATTGATTGATTGATTGATTGACTGATTGATTGATTGATTGATTGATTGATTGATTGATTGATTGATTGATTGATTGACTAGTTGAATGGTTCCAGCGTCTGGCGTTCAGAAATAGTTTCTGAAAATTTGAGCCTGCATGAACGTATTTACCAAACCTCTGTTGTTGTTGTTGTTGTTGTTGTTGTTGTTGTTGTTGTTGTTGTTGTTGTTGTTGTTGTTGTTGTTGTTGTTATTTTATTCATATTAAATTATTTATTTATTAATATTAATGTTAATAATATAATTATTATTATTATTATTATTATTATTATTATTATTATTATTATTATTATTATTATTATTATTATTATTATTATTATATTCAACCTACTTAAATGTTTCTTTCTATTTTTAATTATGTAAAATTCATTGTGCGGCCTGATATTTTTAGGCCTAAATGGTTATTAAAGGTAGCATGGTACTTTAAACTTAATTTAACTCTCTATGTATTTTCTACCCGTTATATTTGTATTTAATTTGTGTACAAATAAATTATTGTTATTGTTATTATATCATAGATGTAGATCTAGTAGAGGACACAACTCAAAACCATTTGTTCATGAGTTCACTTCTAACAAAGTCTTTGTCTTCATTTAATGAAACTACTGAGGTAACGATAATATACTTGAAATCAAACTAGTGTGCTTTGCTGAAACACAAATCGAAATATAGTAAACGTTTCTATAACGTTTCGAGCTTAGGCCCTTCGTAAGAAAGAAACATTTCCTTCCAACGAAGGGCCTTCGCTCGAAACGTTAGACTTCTACGTTTCCTATTTCGGCAGTATATCCAACCTTACTATATTTATATTTGTATTTAATACTTGTCCGACCTTTTATATTTGGCCGCCAATTTATATTCTTTTATATGCGTTTGAATGAGCCTTTTTGTAATATTTTTATTAAATTTAACTTTCTTATTTTGTAGGAAGAATCAGATAATTTCTACAATGCTCTATTTTCAAGGAGGTATGGCATGCAGCTTACGTGCGCGTAGTTATTATAAAAATATCCTTCATTAAAGTTTTCAGTTTGCTTGTCAGGCTGTAAGTAATCAGGAGAAAAAGCCTGTGTTCCCTGATAAAGATTTAACTGGCAACCTTGTGCCAACTATATGTGACATATAAAAAAGAATTAATTATTTCAAAGAACTAATTATATGTGACATGTTTTAATGATTTAGCTGCTGATGGTCATGTGGTAGATCGGGGTTATTTTGGGTGTTTAAATACTAGTGTCAAGAGTGCGCTTTGCGGCTGACAAACACTTGTTGGGCTACAAGTCGTGTTTGTTAGCCAAAAGCCGGTTTTCCATTTGCGATTTTTTTTTGCGCGAATCGACATTTCTATTCTCAAAATTGAATATATTGGAATAGATTTTTACTTAGTTCCACTAGGAAGCTCATAAGATAAAACAAAAAGTGGGAAACCGACTTAAAGGCTGAATTTCCATTTGACGAAAAATATCGCGAAGCGACGTTTTCTTTTGTTTCGTAAGCTCTCATTTGGAACTACTGTATTCAGCTAAGACAAAAGCAAAAAGTCGCTTCGCTCGAAAATTATTGTCTAGTGGAAAACAGCCTTTAGTGTTCGTCAACATGATAATTAATTACGAACGAGCTAGGCCGCAGCCCCAAGTGGAAAACGTTTCGTTCCGTGGCACATGTTCGGGAAATAAAATATTTTCACATGAACTTACGTTTTGAAATATGCTGAGTTCCCCAAAAGAGTTCCCAAGCCTGAAACCTGCCAGGTTTTTCATAAATGACTATTTATTACTCGGGCTACCGGAGGTAGACGAGTCTAGGTTTCTTTCGTATTGTTTTTTTGGGGTCGCGATATTGCCCCAGCAGGCTTTGCGAAACCGAGATTTTATTTTCATGTCTCTTGAACGAAGCTTTTCTTGCCATTTTATCGATGTTTTTGAATATTTCCACGACATTTCTTGGCACACTATACACAGCAGTCGTCTCAAACAAAGATGTCAGAGTAGTCTGACTGTCAGCGAATCAAGGTGTATTAAAACTAATTGAAAACTTTCAACTGAAGGAGTGAAGGACGTCAGAGAACAGTCATGTTTAATAATTGCGAAACCGAGGTTTGGCCGAGTTGTCTCCAGATGATCAGTGGTTGTCTCTTTTGAACGAAGCTGTTTGCCATTTTATCGATGTTTTTGAATATTTGCAAGACATTTCACTGTTTCTCCGTTGTTTACTTGTTTGAATAGCTTTGCAAGTGACCGCGAGTTATAGTTGATCAGTAAGGCGGCTTACAATTGGCTTCTATTCATTATAAACATGCTTACAAAGGCTTTACAATGTTTACAACTGCACACGCCGGCGATCGCGGTAGACCTAGTACGTAAAAGATGACGAGCTATTTCAAAACCGGTTGCTCCTGGCCTTGCTGCTGTATAGTCCGACAACTACAAAATGCAAGTATAATAATACGCACCGAATAGAGCAAATACCATATCGCGTGTCGTATTACATTTGGAAACATGTGTTTTAAAACATGTTTAAATATTTTCTGTTTGTCCGAATTTAAATAATTTCTATATCAAAATCATTGCTTGAATCTACCGAATCCGACACTATACGTTTTGTCTACTAAATATATTAGGCTATGTGCACACGGTGACGTTTCCAAGCGTTTTCGTATTGTTTACTGTTCTCAAGCGAATCGAAAACAAACAGCTAATTACTTGAAACAATACGAAAACGCTCTGGAAACGTTACCGCGTTCACATAGCCTTAGATCCGTTGTTTAATTTTCAGAAAAACTGCCTTGTTTACATTTATACTGCATTAGCAAACCTTCGGCGCTTCCTGCACCGCAGCAGTTCATATAAGACCATAAGATTCTATTTGTGAAAATCTATGCAATTATGCATTGCCATTGTCATGTAGTCTTGCTAGAGTACGCACAGGCTACGCGAAGCTTTCAGAAATCAGTAGCCCGAGTGAACGCCAGAGCAGGCGTCTTGTTTTCACTAATTCCATGCAAAGTGAGTGAACTCTGCCATTGTCCACCGATACCGAAGGACGACGATACTAGATAATATTATTTAGAAGGACCTTCCTAGGAACCAGTCCCTCACGCGCGTTGGTATCATAATCGAGACACGATCAGAATCCCGCGGCTGTCGTGGCTGTCGAAATCCAGACTGATCTGGATTACCTAGGCATGTGTATAACGAATAGCTTGCGTGTAAACGTCATCAATAGACGAGTTCAAGGTTACGGGCCCCATTTTGAAAAGAGGGCAAAGAGTCTGGGGCGAGTGCGGTCAAAGGGGGGCAAACGCCATATATTTTCATATGTAAATTTTTCACGATTTTTGATCAGTGGGTGAATGATTTACGCTTGTTTTGAACGATTTCGGGTCTGTATCGTTTTGTAATTTCTGTAATACTTCAAGGAAACATGGGAAAAGCTTTGTGTGTTATTTTGGCAGGCTTGGATGACTCTAAAAGAAATCGCGATGGTTTGTTGAGGAAGTGTATGTAACGCGTAAATGTTAGTGATAGATTGCACTTTTAAGGACGTGAACTGAACCTAGAGAACCTAGAATAATATTTTCATGACCAAATCAGTGAAGCGCGCGCATACAATTCCTCAACAAACCATCGCGATTTCTTTTAGAATCCTCCAAGCCTTCCAAAATAACATACGAATGTCAAAGTATATACATGTCGAAGTATTACAGAAATTACAAAACGATACGGACAAGAAATCGTTCAAAACAAGCGTAAACCATTCACCCATTGCTCAAAAATCGTGAAGTTTACATATGAAAATATATGGCGTTTACCCCCCTTTGACCGCGCTCGCCCCAGACTCTTTATCCCCTTTTCAATATTGCGCCCATAACCTTGAACTCGTCTATACACGCGAGACCAAGCGAGGTACATGTGGGTTTTTACGGTAAAATTAGGAAGGTAAAGGGAAAAAAACGGATCCGTTGAAGAGGATACTAGAGGTATCGTAGGATATCAAGCATTTCCTGCCTTGAAATCAAATATGGCGGGAAAATTAGACGAAGAACAAGTTGCGATCTAGTATCATAAACTTCCATGTAAAATGACTAAAATTTGTCGGTTCGCCGTTTACTACCCCAAAGGAAGTCGAGTTTTGTTGGCAGATGTGTGTACCCAATTGGCCTTGAAAACGGATATTAAAGTTCGAATCAATCGTGGATAGTGTCATGATTTGTACGTATTAATATAAAAGCTTTAATATAAAAGATTCCCAGTCTACTGCTACAGTCACACTGATAAGTGATGCGTCTACAATAATACATATAGTGAAGTAAAGTGTCAATCAAGTATATTAAGTTAATAATTACTAGTGCTATATATTGCATCCCCCTTTTTCTAACAAGATAATAATTAAGATAATAATTAAAGTTTGTAATCAAATGTCAATTATATTAATGTGAAATAAGAGTTCATATTTTAAAAGATTATGTCTTGTATTTTGGGTTTTGATTGATAACTCTTCCGTATCGACTCGTCTTTAGTTGTGCTGCAGGAGCATTCGCGGGAAGTAAGTCAGGTGGTGGTTGTTGTCGTACAGTTGTTTCCGGTGGGTTTGTGATGTGGTGTTGGGCATCAGGAGACGTATCAGGTCGTTGATCTTGTGTCTGACGCAAATGAATCCTGTTTCTCCGATATCGACTGCCGTTGCTTGTTTCGACAATGTAGCTTCTCGGTGTGTCATGTTTGGCTTTTACAATTGCTGGAAGCCATGGTGACTTTGGATCCTTCTTGAATCTCACTGTATCCCCTATCTTCAGAGGAGGTAAAGATTTGCTGTTTTTGTCGAAATATTTCTTCTGCTTCTGTTGCTGTCCACTGCGAGTGTCCTGAAACTGACTGTGGTTGATAGTTTCTGGTTGAAGTCGTTGTTTGGAAATTGGGAAACTGGATCGAAGCCGTCTGCTCATAAGTGCTTGTGCAGGGGTGACACCGTCGATTGGGGTATTCCGGTAGTCCAACAAAGCAAGGTATGGATCTTGATTTGTCACTCGACATTTCTCTAGGATATGCTTTACCGTTTGAACAGTCTTTTCGTGAAGACCTCCAGACTGGGGATATCTAGGGCTAATTGTCGTGTGTACAAAGTTATACTCGTTGGCGAAGTGTTTGTATTCGGCTGACGAGTATTGAGGGCCGTTATCAGAAATAACCGTTTCAGGTATCCCGTGTCGACTAAAGAAAGATGTAGTTTTTCGGACAACGGTGGTCGCTTTGGTGTCACGAAGTTCTGCTACTTCGGGGTAACGGCTGTAGTAGTCGACAACGACGAGATGGGGTTTGCCGTTCCAGTCGAATAAATCAGTACCGATCTTTTGCCAGGGTCGCTGTGGAATCTCATGGGGTTGAAGTGGTTCCCGTTGATTGGAATTGGCGTAATGTAAACATGTTGAACAGGTTGAGACTAGCTGTTCAATTTGAGAATTTATACCTGGCCAGAATATGCATTCTCTGGCCAATCGCTTGGTTTTCTCAATGCCTTGATGGGACTGGTGGAGCTTTTGTAGTGTGTCGGCTCGAAGGTTAGGTGGAATCAGGACATTCTGTGCTTTGAATATCAGGTTGTCTTGGGTGGTCAGCTCGTCTCGGTAAGGATAGTAAGGACGAAGTGGCAGTGGTAGTAATGAGTTGTTTTCTGGCCAACCCGACTGGATTTGCTGAACGAGTAATTGCATGGTTTCGTTGGTTTTAATCTCTTCTTGGATCGCGTTTAGTTTGCGGTCCGTTACGTAGGATTCCGAAGACATTAAATGAATAAAACGTTCTGAGGCAATGTCTCGTTCAAACTGTTCGTCAATAATGTCAGGTGGATATGCGCGCGACAATGCGTCCGCGATGTACATTTCGGTACCTTTCTTGTATACTAAAGTGATGTCGTATGCTTGTAGTTGCATGAGCATCTTTTGGAGCCGACTAGGTGCTTGCGATAAAGGTTTCTTAAAGATTGCCTCCAGAGGTTTGTGGTCACTTTCGATTGTTATGGGTTTACCGTACACGTACTGGTGAAAACGTTTACACGCAAATACGACCGCGAGAAGTTCTTTCTCGATTTGCGCGTAGCGGCACTGCGTTTCGTTCATGGCTTTCGAGGCATAGGCTACAGGTCCGTGTTCTTGAATTAGAGCTGCTCCGAGGCCGCCTTTCGAAGCATCAACCTGGAGAGTCACGGCTTTGGAAACGTTATAATAGCGCAACGTTTCCGATTGTGTGAGCAAATTCTTGAGCGCTAGAAAAGCCTGTTCGTGTGTGTCTAGCCAATGAAATTCGACATTCTTCTTAATAAGCTCCCGTAGAGGCGCTGTGGCGTCAGAAAGTTTCGGTAAAAACTTAGCTATGAAATTTGTCATGCCTAGGAGTCGTTGTAAATCTTGTTTGCATGTTGGTCTAGTATAGTCGAGAATAGCTCTAATCTTATTAATGTCAGGTTTAACGCCTGTTTGTGTCAAGGTCTCTCCTAAATATGTTATTTCGGGTTGACGAAATTCGCACTTATCTCGACTAAGTGTCATATTAATTTCCTGCACGCGATTAAGAACTCGCTCTAGATTGCGGTCATGTTCCTCGATGGTACGCCCCCAAATGAGAATGTCGTCGATGTCTGTTTCACACCCGGGCAGATCGCGGAAGTTTTCGTGCACCGTCCTGTGGAAAACTTCTTGCGCAAATGTTACTCCGAAAGGAACAACTGTAAACCGGTACCGACCGAATGGTGTATTAAATGTGGTCAGATAGGAACTGTCCTCGTCGAGGGGCATTTGCCAGAAGCCGGATGTGGCGTCTAGCTTGCTGAAATACTTGGCTCCGGCGAGTCTACTCGTGATTTCCTGTTGCGTTGGTAACTGATAGTGTTCGCGTAATAGGGCTTTGTTTAAGTCGCGCGGATCAATGCAAATACGCAGTTTGCCAGATCGTTTCTCGTTTACAACCGTAGAATTTACCCAAGCCGTGGGTTCATTCACAGGTTTAATAATTCCTTGCGACTCCATATCGTTCAACTCGGCGAAAACTCTGTCTCGAAGCGCTGCGGGAAGTTTTCGCGGTGGGTGGACAACTGGGTTTGCGTCTGGTTTGAGTTTGATATGATAGGGCTCGGAAATACATCCTATACCTTCGAAACATGTGGAGTATTTCTCAAAAATTTGTTCGCTCGCGAGTTCGCTAAGTGAACAGTTGGTACGCAGCTCTGTGTTATTTGTTTCAGCGGTGCGCAGTTGATCGACGTTGTGAAATGTTAATAAGTTTAGGCTTTGACAGGCAGTGCATCCGAGTAGCGATTTGCCGTGTTCAACCACGTGAAACTCAATAACTTGTTTGACCGATTTGTATTGACATTGGAGGTAGCATTTACCTAAAATAGGAATGGCGTGCCCTCCATATGCGGTCAGTTTTGCTGTACTTGGTCGTAGCTTCGAGATGCGTTGACGTTTAGGGACGAGCTTATCAAAATCTGCTTTCGTTAATATGTTGGTTTCTGCGCCGGTGTCTAGCTTTAGGCTTAGTGTTTTATTGTTGAATTTAAGGCAAGCATGTTCGTTTTTTGTCATTTCGTGGACCTCAGTGTTCGCTGAGTCATCGCTTTTATTTTCGATGGGCGTTGTGGTTGTTTTGATTGTGTCAATGCCATGTTCGTGTTCGTACTGGTATTCTTCGTATTCTAATTGGCGAATAGGTTTCCCCTGACGTTGTCTGTTAGTCGATCGACAAAGTTTGGCAAAATGTCCGAGCTTATGGCAATTGTGACACATTTTCCCGTACGCTGGGCATGATTTAGCTGCATGTTGTTGACCACAATTGTTGCAGTTATATTTTCTTGTCGGGTTGTACTCTCTGTTTTGTCGATCACGAAAATCCTCTCGTAGATTGTTATGACGCGAATCTTGTTTCATCTCACGTAGTGCGTCTATGTCTGCTGATTTGCTGTCCGTTAGAGACTTTACTTGCTCTCGGGAAACTTCGGCTGCGCGGCAGATATCGAGCGCTTTCTTTAAAGTTAAATCGGCTTCGCGAAGTAGGCGTTCCTTCATTGTCTGGTTTTGAATTCCACACACAACTCTATCGCGTATCAGACCATCTCTCAGAGTTCCAAACTCGCATGTCGACGCAAGGGTACGTAACTCGGTGACATACTGGTCGATAGATTCGTTTTCGCCCTGATTTCGAGTATTAAACTTATGTCTCTCGTACGTTATGTTTTTCTTTGGACTGCAGTACTCTTTGAACGCCGTAATCAATTCCGCTGTCGTGCGTTTCCATGTGCGCGTTTCATCTTCGGCTGTCTCGACTTCTGGTGTTGTAAATGTTAGTGTTTTGTGTACTTCACGACCTTTTTCCCCGATTAACAAGAGAAAATATGAACACTTTTCTTCCTGTGTTCGCTCTCTGAGTTCTGTCTTTTCGAACAGAAGCCAATGCTCTTCAAACTTTCTGAAGTTTTCGCTTACGTTACCGTCGAACGTAAGTTGTTTTGGTGCAGCCCAGTATATGCTGCTCGATGCCATTTCCTTTACAATGATTCTATGTATGGACGCTAAAGGAATCCCACTCTTGACACCATGTCATGATTTGTACGTATTAATATAAAAGCTTTAATATAAAAGATTCCCAGTCTACTGCTACAGTCACACTGATAAGTGATGCGTCTACAATAATACATATAGTGAAGTAAAGTGTCAATCAAGTATATTAAGTTAATAATTACTAGTGCTATATATTGCAGATAGTATACTTGACGACTGACGAAGTGACGAGTTGACATAAAACAAACCCAAACATCTATGGAGCGTGAATGAATATCTCAACTATCAGATAACTTGATTTATTTTTTCTTTGTCTTGATTTTGTTTTTGTCTATATATATATATATATATATATATATATATATATATATATATATATATATATATATATATATATATATATATATGGGCCTGGCCGATTTTCTGCCCCATGAGCCTGACCGATTTTCTATACGATTCTCGATCGTGATCGCATAGAAAATCGGCCACGCTCATCATAGGGCAGTTCCCAGGCCACGTACGTGCTGGCTCAAGTGAGTTGTAGGCCGAGCGTGATAAATTTTACTAAATTCTAAACACACACACACGCAAAACAATAACAAGTGAACTGTCCATATATAGCCAAAAACAAAATCAGGACAATGAAAAAATCAATCAGTTCTGATAGTCGATGTCTTTATTCACGCTCCATAGTTGATTGGGTTTGTTTATGTCAACTCGTCATTTCGTCAGTCGTCAAGTATACTTTCCACCAACTGATTCGAACTTTAAAATCCGTTTTAAAGGCCAACTGGGTAAACACATCTACTCGCAAAACAACCCGACTTCCTTTGGGGGTAATGAACGGCCAACAAACAAGAGATTTTAGTCGTTTTACATGGAAGTTTTCGATTCTAGATCGCACCTTGTTCTTCGTCATAATTTTTTCACCACATTTGATTTCCAAGTCAGCAAAGTCAGCACCAGATGGTAGTCGTTAAAACCATGTTGAACCCACAAACACGACTAACTCAGCAGTGACACGGTCGTCGTAAACAGTCGCAACGTAGCTCGTAAGTATACCGCGATTTATTTCAAAATACCTTGTCTATAAGACATAGTATTTTTCTACGCGCATGTGGATAACAGCGTTCATGTTAAAGAAGACATGGAAAACTCTCCATCCTGGACCAGTAAATTCGACTAGGTGATTGACAGCCACAGCGGATATGTAGATACCTTCCAAAAAACAAACGACGTTATGCCGGAGTTCGAAATATGAAATATCGACCACGACAACATATGCTGCAAGATTTCCGACGAAGGATTTCAGAAGTAAGTCTATTTGCTTCATGTTCAAGCAGAATTTTTTTTGTTGATACATCGATTTCCCTTACGATTTCCCTTCTCTTTATAGAATATTGTCCGCCACCGCTGAATTTATAGTAGCGTTGGCGGGCTCAACATGGTTTGGGCGACTACTATCTAGTGCTCACCGTCAGCAAATGCCTGATGTCCCACAATATCCCTAGTATCCTCTTCAATGGATCATATTTTCCTTTATCTTCCTAATTTTATCGTACGAACCTGCGCACGTACCACAACGCTCCTTCGCTCCTGATTCATCTCGCGCCAGCCTCGCTTGGTCTCGCGTGTATTGATGCCGTTTACACGCAAGCTATTCGTTGTACGCATGCGTAGCTAATCCAGGTCAGTCTAGATTTCGCGAGTCACGACTGCCGCGAATTCTGACCGTGTGTTTTTAACTAAAAACTCGAATCTTTTTGAGATATGTAACTTAACACCCTGCATGTAAATAAACAGAGCTTCTGAGTTGGTTGTGGACAAGGTTCGAAAGAATATAGATATTAAAGAATTAATATAGATATCAAAGAATATATTATCAAAGAATTAATATAGATATTACTTTCTAAATTCCTGAATTAAGGCTATTTTTATATGAAATCAAAAGAATGTTGTTGGTTAGTCGTTGGATTATTTATCTGGATTAAGGAAGAAAGTTTTCAATTCAAAGGTATAGACCACTTTCATAAAGGGCTTCACTTTAAATATTCTTTTATGTGCATCTAAATGAGCCTTTCTGGCCTCGTTATGAAGCAAAGATTCTTTTGAATTGCAGACACACAAACGAGGCCAGAAAGGTTTATTAAGATGCACATAAAAGAATATTGAAATTAGTCGCTATTATGAAAGTGGTCTATGGCGTAGGCGAATCTGATAGCAGAGAGGACATTAATATGAAGTATTGCCGATCGTTTGTTCATAGATGATTTGAGACAGCACAGACCTCACACAACTTGAAACTAGAAGGAAGTCTTTATTTACTCGACTTTCATTGTACTGAATAAAACAAAACAAATTACATCTAAAATACAATGAGGCAAGTTTATAACCGGCTGAAGGCCCAATTAGATAAACTGCCGAAAATAGTAATTTAAAATATCTGCTTTAATAAGTATTCAAAAATAATATTTAAAATAAAAATTTAAAAATATAATTTAAAAATAAATATTTAAAAATGAAGTCTGCGAACGTTAAAGCAAAGAAACTGTACCAATGTGGATTATCAACTCTATAAAACCACGACGAACTGGAGAAAGACTTCCACGTGCTGATTGTGTGACGATTCTGACGTACATATAGATGTCTCTCCTTTCAAGAATGTTTGCTTCTTGGCAAAAAGCAATATCTGACACACACGTTAAATTTGACTTTGAAACCGATATTTGAAATTGAAATGCTGGTATATCACGTTGGCTTACGGCATACACACCTGAACTGAACACTACTACGATCGCTTTTAAAACAATCCAGATAAATGACCCAATGACTAAGCGACAACATCCTTTTGATTTCATACAAATATAGCCATAATTCAGGAATTTAGAAAGTAATATCTATATTCTTTCCAACCTTGTCCACAACCAACTCAGAAGCTCTATTTATTTACATGCAGGGTGTTAAGAAATCAGTACCATGTCCGTGGTTTTATATCTGATAAAGAAACCTCCTGATTTACATAAACTTTAGCTTTGATTTTCTCAGCTTAGACAACGTTATTTTTCAAACTTACTACGCCAATGAACTTGCCAAATGTGTCGTTTTTAAAGCTATTTAAAAGTTCACAGTACGTGTTTTATCAGATCTAAGACACTCGGCTATCGCCTCGTTTTTTAAATCTGATAAAACACTGCTGCTCATGTTTTAAATATTACATCTCAAGGATTCGAGCTAAAGTGTTTTTAGTTAACAATATTAACGCGCGTGAGAGGCTGGTTCCTATAGGAAAGTCCTTTTGAGTAATATTATCTTGTATCGTCATCCTTCCGTATCGGTGAACAATGGCAGAATTCACTCATATTTTGCACGAAATTAGTGAAAATAAATAGCCATTTATCAAAAAACCAGCAGGTTTCAGGAGGCTTGGGAAGTTTTTGGGGGGAACTCAGTCAACTTAAGTTTGTGTGAAACGTAAGTTTTATGTGTGTGTAGAGCAGTAGTGCGCTTTTCGTTGGTTGGCCAACGACCTAAGCTGGATGAAACCACGGCACAATCCGCCGACATTTTTGTACTTAACATGCATTTAAATCAGAAATTGGCGATATTTTCTTGCATCAAAAATCTAAGTGTTAGCGAGCCTTAATGAGACTCAATAAAGTTTTCTGATTTCTATATTTCGAAACTTTACACTGAGAAACAGAACATGCGGCTCAACAAGTACTTGTCAGCCGCAAAAAACGTAGTCGTGACACCAGTACTTAAATACACAAAATAGCCTTGGTTTGCCACCTCAGCCTCAGTAGCTCAATGATTAGAGCATTTGACTAGTTCTCACAAGGGCTTCCACCTGATAGTTAGAGCATGTGACTATTTTTCATAAGGTTTGCCACCTGAGCCTCACTAGCTCAATGGTTAGAGCATGTGACTAGTTCTCATAAATTTCCCGTCTGGAAACTCAGATTGACATACAGCTTGAGAAGCAAATTGAAAATTCTATTTTTACCTACTCGAAAACTCGAGACTCTTTCTTTATGCACTAACCCATTTTCTAGACGTCAGAACTACGATATTTATCACGATTGTAATTTAAAAGAGATTTCGCGAGTATTGCCAATCCTATCACGCTTTTTGTCAAGACTCGATCAACTTTTACAAGAATGGCCGGAGCATCCCGCTCTTGTTCAGGTAAATGAAATTTGTGTCCGTTTAGTTAAATTGTATGAATAGGTAAGGTTCGTGTTTAATATGGTAGTAATGTAGAAGTAAAAACTGTACTTGCGATTCTTTAAGATCTTGTTAGGTCATCTGACGGCTTAACTCGTCGGTTGTTTTTCTTGAGACGAGTAAAAGCGTCTGGCGTTGGTCAAACTAAAAAAAATATACATCAGAGTTGAGAGTCGAATGCAGCCCAGAGGCTATGACATAGACTAAGAAAGAGTTCATAGAGACCAAAGTGCTGGCGGCCCATGCCGACATGCCTTTTTATTTTTTCTCTAAAAAGTCTTTGAGGCAAACGTTTACAAAAAAATTGTTTCAATACACTTTATTACAATCTTATGAAAATACAAAATTGAGAATACACTATGAAGCACTTGCTATGTTGCGTTTGCATGGCTTATCGTTATTACTCGGGCTATCTGTGGTACACCGAGTCTAGGTTTTGGCTAGGGTTTTTTTTTTTGTCGACGTCGAGGAATATTGCAGTTATTGCATCATCCCGTCAGGCTTTGCGAGACTGATACGTGCTAAATGCTAATAGTCGTGCTTTTTATTTGCTTTCCTGATATCTGATCAAGTTCTTTGAAGTCAAGTGTGCTTTCTTGGATTTGTTCAATGTGTTCACAGACATAGTTAATGCCTAGTAATGTCGCTGGCAAGTATCTTAATACTATTTCTTTTTTTATTAGTCGTGAGCGGGCGGAATCCTAGGCTTTCCGGCAATTTGATTGGCTACGTGAGCGGGCCGTATTTCACGATATCTTGGACCGCGGTCCAAAAAGTTATTTTTTTACATTCTGTCATTAAAAATTGATCGATTTTCATAACTATTTTGCTTGCCACAGAAAAAATATATTCAACAGAGAGCTACGGGAATGCAAATGAGTTTTATTATCCAAATGGTTTTGAGAACTTCATGTGTAAACAGCGAATTTTAAAAGAAACGCTGGCGGAAAACTGTGACAAAGCAAAATTTACGAGCGATATTTATAAACAAAACAGTTTAAAACGATAGGGAAAACATACATAAACTTGTGAACACAGTATTTTGAATCATTAAATGAACTGACTATATAGAAGTATATATATAAAAAATTATACCACGAGAAGATAGAAAAGCTGAAACCTTTTGACATTAAACTGTCTTTCTTCTGTTATCCAACCGCTATACTCAACAAAACCGCTACAAGTCTTACCTTTTAGTCAAATATTTTCCACATGCCAACCTCATCGTGTCATGTCCTTGAAACTTGAATTACAAATGGCTTACTACAAACATTTTCGTCTTCAAACTCGAAGAACACACTTTCAATTTGCATGCAGTCAGCCAAATATTGAAAGCAACTTTCCAAGCGAACAGCCAAAAACGAGCAAGCGACGAAGAAGAACGACGAAGAATCTTTATCAACTAAACTTTAAAAACACTTGGACTGCATTTTGACTTCCCTTCGTAACTAGATATTCAAGTTTTGAATGTTGTTTTTTTTATCACAAAAAAGGTTTCAAGCTTCCCTGTCATACGTTATTTACCGTTTTGGTCGGTCCGTATAGAAAAATATTTGCCCTCGGTCTCAAAAATGTCCCTCGGCCTGCGGCCTCGGGCCTTTTTTAAGGCCTCGGGCCTTTTTTAAGGCCTCGGGCAAATATTTTTCTATACGGACCTCCCAGCCGGTAAATAACATATATATACGCTTACAATCGCACACGTCGTTTGCGGGAGAATCTAGACCAGACTATTAAGATGACGAGCGATTTCGAATACCCAAACATACAAAATTGAACACAAATATAAACTTGAATACAACGCTATATGAAATGTCATCAAATTGCTCAAATGCTGTCAGAAATAGAGGCACAACGAACGTTGATTAAGTGAACTTGCAAGTGATACTTGATAGGTAAACTGCTATTTAATACCCGAATTGACTCGGCAAATGAACGCTGTGTTAAATACGTTAAATACAGCCAATCGTGTTGTATGTATTGCGAATTGTGTTTTCTATTATGTTTTGACTTTTGTATGTGAATGATAACTTGCGTATGCACGTGATTGCAGCTTCGACTGATATTACCACTTCATTACATTTTACCCCAGACACATCCGCCTGAGCACTGCGATTTTGCGATAGCCCGAGTGAACGCCTGACCAGGCGTCTTGTTTATCTGAAGATATCTTTAGCAAACCATGAATTACGAATGATTGTTTTTTTCAGTTGACTAGAACTATAAATCGGATCGTCACTTTCTCGGTAACAAGTCCTGTGATAAAGATTCTCAATGGGTTAGAACTTTTGCTAAGTCAAGCTCAGGTTTGTGGTGTTTCTATCGTTGAAAGTGCCTATGAAGCGAAAATGTTCTCTGCCTTATTTGAAAGAAAACTTGCATTTTTAGCAGTTTTTTTTATTTCCTGTTTCGTTTTTGACATATTTACATCATATGCGAATTAAACATCTTGACGTCACATGTGTATAATGACTTATTGGAGAAGGTTATGTAGACCCTTTTTGCGGAGTACGTCATTTTCCGCACTTGACGTCATTTTCAGCCTTTTGAATTCTATTGAAAATATACAAAAACGAATATAATTAATTCTTTGAAAGTTTTCATGGCGATAATGTAATATAAATAAGTTTTGTGGAAACACCACGTAAAATATTTCTTTGCTAAGCTTTCGGCCTGTTGACTCAGGCTTTCATCAGAGCAATGATTTTCATTGCTCTGATGAAAGCCTGACTCAACAGGCCGAAAGCTTAGCAAAGAAATATTTTACGTGGTGTTTCAAAACTTATTTATAAAACTAATATAATAAACGAAATTGAAAATAATTAAAAAAAGAAATTGAAAAGAAGTTGACGTCATAGGGTGAAAATTGCGTATTCTATACTTATTAAGGGTCTATATTTTTGCTATTATTAGACATGATCACGTGTCTAAAAATCTACATGTTTGGTAGATTTTTTCTTAGTTTTGCATGCCTTCTCTTGAAAAAGTTTAATCGAATTGAATAGATATCCTAGTTCTACTCCAATTGTACTCACACTCATACGTTTACTCAGTTTATGCTCTTACTCGCGCTCAGTTTCATGTTCATACTCTTGCTCAACCTCTTGCTCACGCTTACACTTACATGGTCGTACTTATAGCCATAGAATATGGCGCTCATGCTTATACTCACGCCCATAATCACGCACGTATTTTTTATGGTCGTGCAGATTGTCTTGCTCATGTTCATGCTCATGGCCATGCTCGCACTCATAGTCATGCGTATTTTCATGCTTGTGATCATGCTCACGCTAATGCTAATTTTTATACTCCTTTTCTTGCTCATGGTCATTTTCATGCTCATACTGATCACGCTCATTTTATAGTCTTGCTAATTTTCATGCTCATACTCATTTTTATACTCATGTTCATTTTCATTTTTATGCTCATACTCATTTACATGCTCATTCTCCTTTTCATGCTCGTACTTCTGTGCTCATGCTCATGTTTTTATGCTCATTCTCATTTTCATGCTCGTACTTATGCTCATGCTCATTTTTGTACTCATGCTGGTTTTCAGGCTCATTCTTATTTTCATGCGCATACTCTTTTTCATGCTCATACTCATTTACATGCTCATTCTCGTTTTCGTGTTCATACTTATGCTCATGCTCATTTTCATGCTCATTCTCATTTTCATGCTCATACTTATGCTCGTGGTCATTTTTATGCTCATTCTCATTTTCATTTTCATGCTCATACTCATTTTCATGCTCATACTCATTTACATGCTCATGCTCTTTTTCATTCTCATACTCATTTTCATGCTCATACTTATGCTCATACTTATGCTCATGCTCATTTTCATGCTCATTCTCATTTTCATACTCATACTCATTTCCATGATCGTACTCATTTTCATGCTCGTACTCATTTGCATGCTCATTCTCGTTTTTATGCTCATACTCATTTTCATGTTCATGCTCATTTTTATACTCATGCTCATACTCGTTTTCATGTTCATACTCATTTTTATGCTCATACTCATTTTCATGTTCATACTCATTTTTATACTCATGCTCATTTTCATTTTCAGTCTCATACTCATGCTCATGCTCATACTTATGCTTATGCTCATGCTCATTCTCATGCTCATTTTCATGCTCATTCTCATTTTCATGCCCATTCTCATTTTCATGCTCATACTTATGATCATACTTATGCTCATTTTCGTGCTCATTCTCATTTTCATGCTCATTCTCATTCTCATTCTCATTCTCATTCTCATTGTCATGCTCATACTTATGCTCACGCACATTTTTATGCTCATTTTCATGATCATTTCCATGTTCATTCTCATTTTCATGCTCATTTTCATGCTCATACTTATGCTCATCCTCATTTTCATACTCATTTTCATGCTCAGTCTCATTTTCATGCTCAGTCTCATTTTCATGCTCATACTTATGCTTATGCTCATTTTCATGGTCACGCTCATGCTGATTTTTATGCTCATTCTCATTTTCATTCTCATCCTCATTTTCATGCTCATTTCTATGCTCATTTTTATACTCATTCTCATTTTCATGCTCATACTCATTTTCATCCTCATACTCATTTTCGTGCGCATGCTCACTTTTATACTTATGCTCATTTTCATGCTCGTGCTCATTTTCATGCTCATTGCTCATTTTTATACTCATACTCATTCTCATGCTCATTCTTATTTTCATGCTCATTCTCATTTTTATGCATGCTCATACTCATTTACATGCTTATTTTTATACTTGTGCTCATTTTCATGCTCGTGCTTATGCTTATGCTTATGCTTATGTTTATGCTTATGCTTATGCTTATGCTTATGCTTATGCTTATGCTTATGCTTATGCTTATGCTTATGCTTATGCTTATGCTTATGCTTATGCTTATGCTTATGCTTATGCTCATTTTCATGCTCAGTTTCATTTTCATGCTCATACTTATGCTCATGCTCATTTCATGGTCACGCTCATGCTGATTTTTATGCTCATTCTTGTTTTCATTCGCATCCTCATTTTCATTTTCATGCTCGTACTCATTTACATGCTCATTCTCGTTTTCATGCTCATACTCATGCTCATACTCATACCCGTACTCATACTCGTACTCGTGCTCGTGCTCGTGCTCATACTCATACTCATGCTCAATTTCATGCTCAATTTCATACTCATACTTATGCTCATGCTTATTGTTATACTTTTGCTTATTTTCACGCTCATGCTCATTTTCATGCTCATTTTCATGCTCATTTTCACGCTCATGTTCATTTTTATACTCATGATCATTTTCATGCTCGTGCTCATTTTCATGCTCATGCTCACTTACGCTCTTGCTCATTTTCACGCGCATTTTCATGCTCATGCTCATTTTTATGCTTATTCATGCTCATGCTCATGCTCATGCTCGTGCTTATGCTAATTTATGCTCATTTTCATGCGCATGCTCATTTTCATGTTCATGCTTCTGCCCCATTTCCATTTTCATGCTCATGCTCATTTTCATATTCGTACTCATTCGTGCTCTTGTTCATTGCTCTTGCCACTCCTATTATTTTCGTAACAATACTAATAAGTGTATACGGTTTATCCTAAAGGAATGGGAAGCAAACGCCAGCAGACACGTTTCAATCAGGTCGCATTTAGACGAAGTCACAGAAATGATAATACGCTGGAGAAAACTGGAGCTCAAGTAAGTTTTTAATTACTTTTTGGGTACTGCGTGTTATACATTTTGAAGTTTACAGTCGAGTTCTTCTCGGCAATTATTGTAGAAAATTGTCTCACATCAATGCTTACCATTGCACAGCTTGTTACACGCTGCAACTTATCTCGAGAGATTCACGTCAACGTCGTTCGGCCGTTTAACAGTCTTAAATTTTGTAAACGCGAATTTCTTGTATATTGTAATAACGTCTGCCCAAATCAGTTTTTCAGCCAATATTCAAAGTTACGACTTTTTCAACCAAAAGTATTGCCTAAAATTCCATTAGTTTATTCGAATGTTGTTTAAATAAAGCTTTGTCTAGCATAACAATGCAGTCGTTTGCGTTTAAGCAAAGAACCTTTGCGTAATGTATTGTCTTCCAGCGTTTATATAAGCCCGAAAAGCCGAAAACAATCGTTATTTTGAATGGTATATGCTTTTCATTCAAACATTATCCGATGTAAATTTGTGAATTTTTATTGTCACTGTTAAATAGTGTTTTAATTGATGTTTGAGACTGATAGATTGATTATTCGATTGTTAACTTTTGACAACTGAATTTGCCCACACGACCTTCACAATCTTCATGTATTTACAACTGCTTTTTTATTCTGAAGTGAAGTTTATAAATACGGCCAAGACCCTTCAACAAGTCAGCGAAAATCTTGAATCAAACGTAACAAAACACAGCGCAACACCCAAATAAAACGATACCATTTTTATCTGGCGTGGAGAGATTATCATCTCACCGAACCACGATATTTATATACGCGATGCCAAAATTAAAACATGTAAATATCTCTTCTTCTAATTATTTTCAATGTCTTTGATTTTTCTGTTCGCCTTGTTAAATCTTTATACATCATCATTTTCTTGAGCCTTAGACGTTTTTGTAAAGAATCTCCAATAATCCAATATTGCTGCCACGACGTTGCATCACTCTTAAACTGTAATTCACGACCACTTTTACCTGGAAACGGAAGTTGTCATAAAACTCATGTTCTATACTGTATTTGATGTCATGACTGTTTTGCGAACACGATGCTCGCTAGAAATCTCGAAAATAGAAGCTAAACTAAACTAAACTAAACTAAACTAAACTAAACTAAACTAAACTAAACTATAGCTATATTTATACTGGATAACTCGATCTGTTATATCTAAACTGTTTTCCCTAAAGGTCCAGTAAGGACCTTTAGGGAAAACAGTTTAATTCCCCATTGCTCCAGTGTAACTACATGTGGAAACCGGAGTACCCAGAGGAAAACTGTGGTGTTTGGTGGAGTCAAACTGGATAGTCGAGGAGGAGAAGCGAGAAAAAATCGACCACGTAGCACCCCCACTACACAATAGTTTTGACTCCAGATTATAATAGGCTGATACCCATAGAACATTGCTAGGTCAGTCGTACTCACAAATTGTGGGGTCAGTCGCCTGCTACATAGAGGGGGTGGGTGGTCCTTACATTGACAGACTTAAAGTGCACATGAAACGAAAATTAAGTTTGCCTTATTTGATCAAACAAATTTAATTCGAAGGAAGTATATGCGTGTGTTTCTCTCACAACGCCAAACATGTAGAATTTTCAAGTGATTATGTTTGATAATAGCAAAGATATATAACCTTCTCTGGTAACTCATTATGCACCTGTGACGTCAAGTTGTTTACTTTACATATCAAACAAACTGAAATATCTCAACAACGAAGCAAGGAAACGAAAAACTGCAAAAGATGTTACTCTATCATGTTAAGTGTTCTTTCAAATAAGGCAAACTTAATTTTCGTTTCATGTGCACTTTAAGTCTGTCAATGTAAGGACCACCCCCCCCCCCCCCCCCCTCTGTGTAGCGGGCCACTGACCCCACAATTTGCGAGTACGACTGACCTAGCAATGTTCTATGTGTATCAGCCTATTATTCATTGCTAAGTATAAATGACATCAGTCATACTAGTGAGGTTTTGTTTGATTTAAATAATATCAAGAATATATAACTTTCTCTGATAAGTCATTATATACTTATGACGTCAAAATGTTTGATTTTCTTTTTGAACTACCTCAAATATCAAGATTTTGAAGCTTGGCAATTTGTTTTATTATATTAACCTCAAATATCTCAACAACGAAGCAAGGAAACAAAAAACTGCAAAAATGTTACGTGGTCATGTTAAGTGTTCTTTTGACTAAGGCAGACCAAATTTTTGCTTTATAGGCACTTCAACTGCATTCTCTATCATATTATTTCCTGCATTTATTGTTTATTTATTATATTAAAATATATATTTGCAGTTGCTGGTCGTCGTTACTTCTTGTGTGTGAGGAGAGAGCTCGAGAGAAAGCTAATCATTGGTGGTTTCATATTTATCACGTGATCCAACAGTACTCTGAGTTCGCTGAGGGCAACTGTCCAATTTTCAGAGAACTGGCCCAAGTTCTTCAACAGTTTATGGAAGGTTCTTCTTTGGGACAATTTTCCGCGAGGTTGAACATTCTCTACTCGTTTTACTGTCAAACAGTGATTGATGAATGTCGACGTGTTACTTCAGGTGATTATTTAATGTAATTGCGTGACGTTAAAGTGTCTATGATGTAAAAAAATCACTGACATTTTTATTGTTTTAATATAGTATTGTATTGTATACGAGTATTTACTGCAACCTCGTTCCCAAGGCCTTTTTGAAATTGGCGGGGCGGGAAAAGGCCCTGGCATCGGCTGGTGGATTCTGCGTTTTCATTGGTTGATCGGTTTTCTTAAATATTCCTTGGCAAACACAATTAATGCAAAGTTTCAATGGGTTTGGTTATCAGTCGTAATTGACAATAGCTCAGAATCCGTCCACGTTTAATACCTTGATCTCTTCTTATAGTGGCGGATGACGTAGAAAATTATTGAACCGACTCTTGAAGAAAAGAATTTGTGCTCGGAGAGTCGGAGTGCAATCTGTCGTCTTTGTGGCGGTTGTCAATACAAAAGCTGTCGTATGGCTCGGGTATTCAGTTAAAGCTAACGGCATATTAAATTGACAACAATTTATGTGCAAATGTGTGGAATATAATACTTGTGGGATTATTAAGATTACCAAGGACGATTCGAGTTCGAAGTTGATAAACAGAAAGTGCGAGCGCCGGAGGTATTTGTTTTCAAGATGAGCGAATTTAGACAAAAGGGCCAAAATATGGAACCAACGACCAAGTGTTTATAATAATAGTACAAAATCATTTAATTTTGAGAGCACCTATGTACGAGTTTGGCATTTTATACTGTTCAGTCAGTTTAGATAAAAATAGTTGTGAGTGATTTAATATTTTAATACGCGAGTATCACATTTCGAATTTTGAGTGAATTTTTATAAAATTTGACGTTATATTCATTTTCCAGTTTCAGAGCAAACCGACATTCTCAATGTACAAAGAGTGGTAAATAAACCTCTCGGAAGCGCCGTTAAAACGTAGTTCTCAATGGCTAATATTATGGTGGTTGATAAAGTTTTTAAATAATTTTCTCTCAATATTACTACAAATATTTTAGTCACACATCTAATGTCAACAAATTAGTACATAACCTGCAAGGAAAATATTATGAACGGATTGAACCCTATATTTTTGGCATGTCGTTTCTCTTGATATAAAAATATAAATATATCTATGCCAAATATGATAAAATAGACATGTAGAACAATGGAAAAGAACGCTTCACTTTATATTTACCCACAAGCTTGGTGGTTCATTTTGACGTTCTTGTCAATTTCACTTTGCCAAACAGCTAATATTAAATCGTAAAACAAGTCGATATGTGATTTCGATTTATGAAAAACCTGACAGATCTATAACACAGATTTAGATAGAATAGCTAAAAATTAACAAATTAACCACCGTTCATTCATGAAGACTGAATAAAGAAAGCTGTACTTTACTCTTATTAATTCATGATTTGTTGCTTTGACGGGCGTATCCTTGCGGCAGACACTGCGTTAAAAATGTCTATGACTTCACTCCTCGCATTATCAAAATCAAATTTCTTATATAATATGATTCTCATAGCTGTTGCCATACAACACTGAACCATCGGAACGTTTGCAAGACGTTTGCAGGCTGATTTCATCTCGTCTACGATGGATGACTTAACATATGAAACTGAAAGCACACTGTTTGCTGCTAGAATTATTTATTTCTTCTAAATTTCGGTCAACAAAAACTCGTGAATTCCAGGAAACTAAGTCATGTTTGTCCCTTCTTGTGGTCTTGGTAGAAGAAACTGCGAGAGAGCTTCTGGCGTTGTTACTTCTTGAACTTCTTATATTTAAAGCGGCTTGGAATTTAAAGTTAGCTTCCCAATACCTGCCATTTTGATGGCCGCTTGGACGATGAAGAGATCGATCTCTACGTAACAAGTATTCAAAACACTTGACTCGAAGCAGTTTTAAACAAAAACACGGGAAATTTCCGCTATCAAACGCAACTCCAAGACGACTTCTTTGACGAGTTCGCCATTACCCGGAATATATTTTGCATGCTAATTTCCACGCTAATTTATTACACCCAGAAATTCTGGGTGCAGAATCCAGCCGATGCCAGGGCCTTTTCCCGCCCCGCCAATTTCAAAAAGGCCCTGGGAACGAGGTTGCATTTACTGGAAATTTGAAGAAAATCTGATGTATAGTCTTCACGCTATTACCAATCAAATTTTGCCATGGCTAGTTCGTTTTTTGAGAAAAATTGGGGTTTTGGTATAAGAATCCAGCTTAAATGAGGTTTACTCGTATATTCTTGGATTTACGCGTTTAGATTAGGAAATACTGCTGAGAGATGGCGGACTCCCCTGGAACATGTTTGAGTAATGGCGGCCGACGTTTGAGCGATTTTTGGAGCTTAATATAATATTTCTAGAGAGTTTTATTCGAGTATTTTTTACATCAATGCTTATTTCAGACCTCAACAAATCTATTCTGTGCAGAAAAGTGAATAAGTCTACGACGTGATAAGCTTCCTCGACTCATTCTTCTCAAGCTCGGCCTCTTTAATGGCGGCACAAAATGTCACCTTTTCTTCAACGAATTTGCACAAATCTTTAGGATTATGCAAAAACATTGCAGACAATATTTTCCCCAGAGACCAACTTTAAGATTTGCCGTGGATGGTTCGTTTGCAGAGAAATTTGTGCTTCTTGGTAACAATGCCTTATGATGTATGCAAATTCAAATCCATTGTTCTTATGCATAGTTGTCCATTTGCGTATGTCATAAGGCATGGACAAAAAAGACAAAAAAATTTTATTTATCAGAAGCAACTTACAATATAACACTATCCTGCAGATAGCAAAACCTAATCGAGGCAGGAAGTATTGATAATATGTATAATTTTTAGTTTTCAATTGAAGATTTTTAAGATGTTGATTTTAGAGACCATGTGTATCAGAGTAATTCAGAGTAATATGACTATGATTTTTAAATACATATCAAGTTTTAAATTTATAGCACATACATTGTGACGTGGCAATACACAGAATCATGTGTATTGTCAGACCATAGGTAGTCCCAATAAAATTTGATAAGTGTATATTCAATCAAGTTTGTTTAGCAATAATCAGCTATTATTTTAATCAGAGTGGGTGTACCAACGTAAGCATCTTTATTCTCTAAAACCTGCATTAATAATTTGTGTAGTCCAGTTTTGAAATTGTTTTTTGGCAGTTTTCTCACTTCAGCCGGTATGCTGTTCCGCATATTAACTCCAATTCTCGAAAATGATTTTTTTTGTTGATTCAATCTCGAATACTAACGAAAAAATCACCAGTGGAAGAGGACCTAGTTTTATAAGTATGTACATTATTTGAGCGTGTGAATAAGTCCGAGATATTGGGTGGAACCACATCATTAAAAACATCATGCATAATGGGAGATGTTTCGATAAATGCGACCTCTAAAGTGAGACCTGAAAATTAGGCATGCAGACTTCAGTATTGAGAATCTGACGTAATTTTCTCTGGCTATGACAATGGGACTCCGGAACATGGTAAAATTATGGCGGACCCAAAATCTCGAAATATAAAGCAAAAATAAAACGTCCTCCGGTCCTCGCAATAAAAAAACGGTTCGAGGAGATAAGTAAAAACCGCATAATCGTTTCGAAAATGTAAAAACATCGAATCCGAAATTTTGATCGCAGTAGCACTTTAAAAACAACATTGATCCTTTGTTGACAACAACAACCTTTTGTTTTTGTTGAATCTATGACGTCATAAGTTCTCCTCAACTCGTTCTCCTCAACTCATTCTTCTCAAACACGGCCAAACTTCGCATATAAATACAACTTTGATTTTGAGAATTTCGAAATGAAACTTTGCTCAATTACCAAAATATCGTTAGGATTATGCAGAAATATTACCAACAATATTTTCATCAGAGAACCACTTTAAGAGTTGATAGCGTGAATACTATACATCATACATAGTTTAACGCTACTCTGGCTTAAAGGTTTTTTGAACGTAGCTTAAAAAGTCGCTGTTCATAACCCAATGTTTCGACACTCCGATCTAGTGTCTTCATCAAGGGTGATCGTTGTGAGGACAGGTCCCATATTTATACTCTCATAGAACCATTGACGACGTTATCTATTAACAAGATGCAGATAGGCTTCCAGCAGAAGACCGCCGTCAGCGCGATTTAATGGAGCGTGGGCGCTATTGATGTGCCAAGCTTCCAAACACCGTCTTTGGTGGTACCGTGGATTGGTAGTGATAATTTTTGAATTAACCACTTGTGGTTGGTTTTGCACGCGTGCTCCGACAAAGCAGAAGTTTCCTCTTAAAGCTCTTTTAAACGCGTGCCAAACTGACGTTTTGTCTCGTCGGTGTACTTCTGATTACAGTCATTGCACGGAATGGAATAAGTAACATCTTTTCTCTGTTCTTTCACAATACGATCCTTAGGTTTTGAAAAAATGTAACCTAGCGTTAAGAAAGGTTCTTAGATTCTTTCAATTGGTTCCGTAATTCCTTGAATGCACGAAACAATCGCAAAACCCGTCATCGAATTTTCATCCTCCCGTGTTTTTACGTTGTGGTGGTCCATGCTGCTGTCCATCATTAAACGGTGATGACTAGGTGGGTTGAGGGTGTTTGAGCCTCCGATGCTGCTGCAGACCTTTTCCACTGGAAAGAATGGTTGCAGAGTGCACAAAGATGATTGCCGGTGGAATATCATTTAAGACATCACTCTGTACTGTTGATTCGCAATTAAGTAGGTCGTTAAAGTGTTCCTTCCATCGGTTAATGATGGAGTCTTTGTCAGTAGTTATGTATGATCCGGCTTTGCTAAGGAGTGGGTTGTTTGAAGAATTTCTTTGGCCTAAATACCATCTTGAGACTAGAGAAGAAAGCAGCCGAGTTGTTTTGATCAGCCAAAGTTTGAAGTTCTTTAGCTTTCTCAAGCCACCAGTCATGCCGCATTTTCCGCAGCCTTTTTTGAACTTTGCTCCTTACTACACTGAGGCGTTTGCGGTTTGTCGTGGTATCTGCACCCAGACATGCTCTGAAGCATTGATTTTTCTCCCTAATGAGGTTGTATATCTCTACATCATTATCATTGAACCAGTCAGCATTTTTCTTTGAAACAAGTGTGTTGCCTGCTGCGTCAGTTGTGATTTTCCTAATGAAAAGCCACAAGTCCTCACTGTCTGTTTCTCATTATTTGTTTGAAATGCTAAGGTCAGTTGTTCCACTAGGTCCTTACGCGATGTGGTGTTTGAGAGCTTTGCTATGTTCAGCTTCCGAGAAAAAAGGGGTTTTGATTTCTTAGAAACGCGTCTAATTTGAAATTTACAGACTGCACAGACCATATAGTGATCGGTCGAGCATTCAGGGCCTCGCATTGCTCTCGTATACTTCACCTCATTCAGATCTCGCTTTCTGGTGATGATGTAATCCAAGAGATGCATGGGGTCTTTGTGATCGCTGGTGTTTCCAAGAGTAGAACCATTTATCCGGAACATTGAAATAGGAGTTTGTAGTTGCACGAGTTCCGCACGCATATTAAGCAGCAGTTCGCCATTTGAATTCATCCTGCCTTTTCCAAATTTGCCCAGGACTGAGCCCCAAGTGTCCCAGTCATCCCCGACGCGTGAGTTAAAATCGGCTATCAACAGGAGCTTGTCAGAGGCTCGAATTTTAGAGAGAACATCATGAACTTGGGCAAAGAAGGCTTCTTATACTACTTCAGGATGGGTCATGGTTGGCGCGTATAGACATTGATCAGCGTAAGGTGCCGTTTTGAGGACAGGGGAAGGCGAAGCGACATGATGCGATCAGAAATGCCAATTGGCATAGCTGGAAGTTTGGAGATAAGATTGTTAGAGATTGCAAATCCAATACCTGATTGTCTTACTTCACCCTCTGGGCATCCTTTCCAGACGAAGGTGTGGGTCGTTTCCCTAAGTTTCCCCTCACCGGAAAAGCGTGTTTCTTGGAGTCCTGCAATATCATTGTGGACATCTTGTAGTTCTTTTGCAACAAGTGCTGTTCGTCTTTGAGATTTGCTTGAATCACCCCTGTCAAGCAGAGTTTTGACATTCCACGTGGCAATGTTCACTTTGTGTTGTTTGTTTCTACCGCAGAATTGGAGACCCGCTGGTTGCGGTTGACCAGCCAGGAATATTTAGGATGAGCATTGTTTACCCCACCTATTATAGAGGCGTCCTCATTTGAGGCAATCAGTAATGTCCCTAAAAAAGGGCTGCTTGGTCATCTAAACATCTGCTTTGAAGTGCTGTCATCCAGCTTCAGTTTCTTCACGGCCATCACATTTAGATCACCTGTGTGCAAAGTTCCAGCTAATGGCTTCCAGTTTCTCAAACCTGCCACCGTCACTTTTACTCTATCGCCACAGGACTTCCACCTTGCATGCGCATAAATAGGTGAAATATCTGTTGCGCATCATATATACACCCTCTAAATCAACTGAGCTGAAATCCAATGGAGGACAAGATGCGACAGTTGGCAGCACAGCAGACCGCAGCATCTGGCCGCAGCTAGAGATATGTATGATAGATACTTTAATAAAATTACATGGCAACCTAAAAGGCTGAATTGTGTAGATTTTACAAAAGATATGGTGAAAAAGAAATATATACTACATATTTACAGCAGCCAAAGCAAACTATATCTACATAAATAAACTTCTAACAAGACGCCCACTAGGCGTTAACTCGGGCTACTTAATAGTGGGCACTGGGTAGTGGTACAGGCTGGTATGGGAAGATTATGCTATGCAAATAATCCAGTACGCCATTATTCTAACCTGTGTGCTAACAAATGCTATTAGGATAGTTGTCAAGAAAAATGTGAATTTGTTCAACATAATTATTTAGGTGGGAATTCTGTGCACCCAAAAAATTTATCAGTCATTTCCTGTAAACATTATGCAACTATTAACCCTTCCCCAGGCAAGATTACCAGAAGTTCTCCACTTGACAAATAAAATCATGTGCCATTAGACTGAATAAAAGTAAGAAGTTGCTAAATGGCAACCATGCCAAGAACAAGACTAACACAAGACGCCTGCTCAGGCGTTCACTCGGGCTACTGATTTCTGAAAGCTTCGCGTTCGCGTAGCCTGTGCGTAATCTAGCAAGACTACATGACAATGGCAATGCATAATTGCATAGATTTTCACAAATAGAGTCCATGGTCTTATATGAACTGCTGCCGTGCAGGAAGCGCCGAAGGTTCGCTAATTAGTATAACGTAAACAAGGCCGTTTTTCTGAAAATTAAACAACGGTCTAATAGATGGATCGCGGATCTCGACTGCGCATCAGAATGACGCGTTCGGGATAAAACGAGTCGGGATAAAACTTATTTCAATTTATAACATTAGGCTGAGGAATTCAGTACAATGAGTTCAGAAATGTAAATGAAATGCAAATGAAAACTGCAGCTTTAGCCTGATGTTATAAAGTTAATGAAGTTTTATCCTGACTCAGAACGCGTCATTCTGATGCGCAATCGAGATTCGCGATCCATGTATATATTTAGTAGACAAAACCTACAGTGTCGGATTCGGCAGATAATTCAAGCGATCGTATTTTGATACAGAATTTATTTAAATTCGGACAAACAGAAAATATTTAAACATGTTTTAAAACACACGTTTCCAAATGTAATACGACACGCGATATCCAGACATGCACTGAACATGTTCAACATATTGATATCTTACCGGTATTTGCTCTATTTGGTGCTTATTTTTATACTTGCATTTTGTAGTTGTCGGACTATAAAACAGCAAGACCAGGACCAACCTGTTTTGAAATATGTCGTCACCTTTACGTACTAGGTCTACCGCGATCGCCGGCGTGTGCAATTGTAAACATCGTAAAGCCTTTGTAAGCACAATTGTCAGCCGCATTACTGATCAACTATAACTCGGTCACTTGCAAAGCTATTCAAACAAGTAAACAACTGAGAAACAGTGAAAGGTCTTGTAAATATTCAAAAACATCGCTAAAATTGCAATAAAAACTTCGTTCAAAAGAGACAATCACCGATCATCTGGAGACAACTCGGCCAAACCTCGGTTTCGCAATAATTAAACATGACTGTTCTCTGACGTCCTTCACTCCTTCAGTTTAAAGTTTCCGATTATTTTTAATATACCTTGATTCGCTGACAGTCCGACTACTCTGACATCTTTCTTTGAGACGACTGCTGTGTAGTGTGTCAGGAAATGTCAATATGGAAATGGAATATTCAAAAACATTGATAAAATGGAAAGAAAAGACAACGCGGCCATGAAATCGCCATCGCGCGGCCGGGAGACTAATGCTCGCAACGCAAAAAAAAATAAAAAATAACACGACCGAAACCTAGACTCGGCTACCACAGGTATCCCGAGTAATTAGTTACGACAGCACAATTTGACATAGAAGGAATAAAAGTATTTTTGAAGCGGTTAATACGAAGGATGGGAAGGTGTGTAGGCACGATTATGTCTTAGATTGTACTTTGGTTCGTTCTTAGGAGGTAACAAGTTGTAAAGTTTATGACAGTTGTCTGATGTCACGGATTGAAATAATTTTTTACATAGTTCTTGTCGTCGGTCATATAGAGAAGTAAGGCCAGATAATTGCAAGCTTTGGTTGTAAGGTACGCCTGGAAATATGATGGCTATTGATCGTTTTTAGACACGTTCCAATTCGTTCTGCAGACATTTGGGCAAAGAGTGGTGAAACACTTGTGACCCGTATTCGAGGGTGGGTCTAATACAAGCACAATAAAAATTAACGATACCAGATGCGGGGACGCTGGCTCGTTTAAGTTGAGTGAGACAGTATAGGCGTTTGTTGCCTTTCTTAATTACTTCACTGATATGTGGGTCCACTATAGGGTATGGGCGATTGTTAACCCTAATATCTTAGCATGGTCAACAACTTGGAGTGGTTGGTTAATTATTATCGGGTCAAACTGATCTTTTTGTTGCTTGAAATCAACTCTGAGTTCTTTACATTTCTCTGAATTTATTTGGAGTTTATTTACCAATGACCAGTTCTCAACAGCAGATGCTGCATGTTGTGTATGACTGTGAGAAGCTACATCTCAGTGAGTATGTAAAGTACCCTATCGTGTCTGCAACTACGCCTTTTCTTTCTGGGTGAGGTCCCATAGCTGGTGTCTCAAACAAGAGACGTCTTGCCCAGCAGCAGGTATAGATCGCACGTAACCCTGCACAGGGGACTAAGGGTGTAATATCCCTTGACCAAGGCGGACACCCAGGCTAGCAGAGGGAAGGAGGTGCCTTACATCTCCTTTTACAGGCTGCCCGGAAGGGGTCCTGCACTGCTACCCCTGCTTGTAATAAATCATTAGGATAGTTATTCGCCTTTAAAACGTCAAATACATACCGTTGGTCATTTTCCATCGACTCGACACTAGATGGTATGCCCCGGTACCACCAAATCGAGGATCATACCATATCGGGGATCATACCTGGCAACAAACGTACGATATGATGGAAATGGCGGACGGTCATGTTTCAGTGAGCTCCGTAGAATCTCTAAACACCATCGCAAAGAAACTAAACCTGGAAGCTGTTGAACCTTATATAGATCGCTCTGATTTGGTATACGATGGAAAACGCATGAAATGGACTAATTGTTTTGATTCACTAAAGAAATTCATTAAAGAAATTATCGGAATAAGTGGCAAATGGACATCACCAGGAGAAAATTTTACATGTCACAGCCCATTTTATGCAGATCCTGTTCGAGTCTCGGACTAGGGAAAATATCTGAAATTCGTCAGCCACGTAACAAGAACCTAACGATATTTGATCCTCAGCCGATTCCTGTAATATTATCAAATCGCAAAGATCATAGCAGCAAGCAGAGTAATTTAAGTACTCGAACACACATTAAAGCGAATTGTGTTACAATTAACATAAAGAACACAATCTCCTCCAATTCATTTATATCCTTACCGAATCTGTTTGTTTCTAACTCCAGATCATTGATTAACAAATTGGATGAATTGTCTGTTACTGTTAAACCCTATTCGTCTGACATTGTTGCTATCACTGAAACGTGGTTGTCCACAAACGTTCCCAATCCGGCCATTGATCTCCCAGGTTTTTCACTGTTGAGACATGATCGATCAGACGGAAGACGAGGTGGGGGTGTTCGTGTTTACGTAAACGAGCGTTTACCCATTATTCACCTTAAAGAACTCGAGAACCAAGACAATGAGACCCTATGGCTGTTATTAAAACCTCATCGTCTGCCTCGTGGCCTGAATTCAATTATACTGGGAGTCGTGTACCACCCATCTGGAAATGACGATAAAGCTCTCCTAGCACACCTCACAGAATCTCTTGATTATGCTCTTTCCACTAATCCAGGTGCTGGTGTTATATTAACGGGCGATTTTAATCAATTTAGACACACTCAATTATGTAACTCCTTTAATTTGAAGCAAGTGGTTAAAAGTGCAACTAGAGGAAGGAATATTTTGGACAAAATTTTTACCAACTTTTTTAACTACTATAAACCTCCAGAAGTGGTAGCACCAATTGGTCACTCCGACCATAATTCAGTCGTGTACAAACCCCTTCAGACAAGCAAGTACTGCGGTTCAAGGTCAGTTCGATTGGTCAGAGATTCTCGCCCAGCGAATCGCCGTACTGTTGGGGCTCAACTCTCTAATGTGAATTGGACTCCGCTCTATCATATGGAATCCTGTGATGATCAGTACAAGTTCTCCTCTTCTGTCATGAACAATATCATTGACGAGTACTTACCCCTGAGACGAGTTAAAGTTAACTCAAATGATAAACCTTGGATTACACCAGAAATAAAGGATCTGATTCCTAAGCGTCAGGCTGCATGGGCCGTTGGGAACGGTTTGTCATTTAGATTTTAAGGAACAAAATTAATGCCCTTTGTAAGAAAGCGCGGTCCTCTTATTTCCGGAATAACATCGCTGTTGTCCAACAGTCCAACCCTCGGAAATGGTGGTCAGCTGTGAAAAGTATTGCTGGCCTTTCGTCCACTAAAAGTGTTACCACCATTACTCATGAAGGTCAGTCTTACTCAGACATGGAACTTGCTAACTTGCTCAATGGCAAGCTCATTACTGTGGGATCCTCTCTTCCTTCTCTGAACTGGTCTCCCTTGACCGTCGACGAATTTCCAACTGATTTTTATATTACTGTTGAGGACACTGCAGAAGCATTGCTTTCGTCCAAACTCCATTCATCAGTTGGTCCAGACAATATTTCTGCTTGGCTACTCCGTGAAAATACCGCAGTATTAAGTCGCCCCTTATGCTCTATTTTTAACGCATCAGTCCGTGAAGGATTTATTCCATCGTTGTGGAAGTCTGCCAATGTCACACCGATTAAGAAGTGTTCACCTCCTTTGGACGTTGACTCTGACTTTCGGCCGATTTCTCTTACTCCAATCATCAGTAAGATTTTAGAATCATTTCCTTATCAATGGCTCCTGAAGTCGGTTGCTGACAAGATTGATCCTTTACAGTTTGGATCGCTAAAGGGTTCGAGCACTAATATGGCGCTTGTACACTTACTTCATAAATGGTATGAGGCGATGGATAAAGGTGGTTCCTCCCTACGGATATGCCTACTTGATTTTTTAAAAGCATTCGATCGCATAGACCACAATATTTTGCTGAACAAATTGATACGCATGAACGTCCATCCGGTGTTGACCAACTGGATTGCAAATTTCCTAACAGATCGACAACAGAGAACCCGTGTCGGCCCTTATTTTTCTGACTGGAAGAATATAAACGCCGGAGTTCCCCAGGGTACTAAGTTGGGTCCCCTATTGTTTTTCATCATGGTCAACGACCTCGTGGTTTCCGATAATGCTGTCAAGTATGTGGACGATACCACTTTGTGGGAAATCATCCCAAAAGATACTCAGTCTTGTCTACCATCAATCGTTTCCGAATGTTCTGACTGGGCACTTGTCAACAACATGAAGATAAACCCATCTAAGACCAAGGAACTGCGTGTTTCTTTTTCTTTCCAATCTCCTCTTTACGCTCCGATCATTATCAACGATCGTGTTATCGACACCGTTTCTGAGGCTAAATTCTTGGGCGTGGTGATCTCCAGCGATCTCAAATGGAACAGCCACGTAGACTACGTTCATAAGAAAGCTGCTAAGCGCTTGTATGGTTTACGCCTTCTTCAGAGAAATGCCTTACCTGCAGAAGTCCTTCTTTCCGTGTACTGTACGTATATACACTGTAAATCTGGGAGTGTTGCCACAACACCAAAATCGGTGTAAATTCTTGCAGCTGTGGGGACACCAAAAAGGTGTAAACTAACACCAAAACTGGTGTAATGTTACACTGCCGAAAGGGTAAATTGACTATAAGTTGGTGTAAAACTACACCAAAAACTGGTGTAATCTAACCTTTCAACCGTGTAAAATTACACTAGTAGTGTGTCTTTACACTGTATTGGTGTAAAATAGCTTGCAGCTGTGTGGACATCATCTTGGTGTGAATTTACATTTGGAGAGTAATCTTACACCAAAACATGTTCTTTTACACCAATACAGTGTAAATTAGCTTGCAGCTGTGTGGACACCATCTTGGTGTAAATTTACACTTGGAGAGTAATCTTACACCAAAACATGTTCTTTTACACCAATACAGTGTAAATTAGCTTGCAGCTGTGTGGACACCGTCTTGGTGTAAATTTACACTTGGAGAGTAAACCTGCACCAAAACATGTTCTTTTACACCAATACAGTGTAAATTAGCTTCCGGCTGTGTGAACACCATCTTGGTGTAAATTTACACTTGGAGAGTAAACTTACACCAAAACATGTTCTTTTACACTGTATGAGTGTGAAATAGCTGGCAGCTGTGTGGACACCATCTTGGTGTAAATTTACACTTGGAGAGTAAACTTAATACACCAAAACAACTTCTTGTTTAACTGACAGGGAGTAAAAGTATAGTACCTACAATGGAGAATAAACATTAAAAAGTATAGGAGAATAAACATTAAAAAGTATAGTAGTATAAAAAAGTTAACTGGTTTTATTACTAGTTGAAAATTAACAATATTGTACAACTAAAATTTACAATAAGAAATCACTATTGTGGTTACATTAAATTATTTAGTAAAACCTCATTGAAAAAGTTCATTCACAAAAATTAAAACCTTAGTGGGGACTTTTAATAAATATTAACTGCCTATGTTCTTAGTTGACCCATATTAAGAAAAAACCCCAAAACAAATTCAGAAGAATTACAAATAAAAAAAATTGCAGTAGTGGAATACAGTAACTAGCTATTTACAATAGTTAATTATTTTTTTCAACTTATGGCATTTTTCAGTGTTATTCAACTTTGCTTTGATATTGTTCTGGATTTCTTTGTCAATCACCAGGTGAAATCTTTTCATTATTAGTCCTGCAATACAAAGTGTGTGGACATAATGAATTACTACTACCAGTAATTGGAAAGCCTTGTGCTCAACAATGTAATAATTTAAAATCTTAGACAGTATTTTATATGCTAAAGTTAAAAATCATTGTACAAGGAAGCTTAATTTAAAATTACTTGAATGAAAACCTGAGCTTCAAAGTTGAAATACTTGGGTGCCAAATTTAAAAAAATGATTATATGACTGGCAATAATGTCTTAATTTTAGGCTTAGCATTATTTATCTAAATTCATTATTTAGAAATGTATTTACACGAGCTAAACAATCTATGGATTATTTAACAAACAATTAAATAATCCATACATTATTTGTTTCAAGGGAATGTTTGTAAATAATTTCCAAGTATGAAAATAACCATTAAATATGTAGTAAATAACCCAGGAATGGCTTGTAAATAATATGATTAAATCAGGATAATTTGATTACTTAATACATAATCCATGTATTATAAATTAGTTTTGTGGAAACACCACGTAAAATATTTCTTTGCTAAGCTTTTGGCCTGTTGACTCAGGCCTTCATCAGAGCAAAGTTTAGCAAAGAAATATTTTATGTGGTGTTTCCACAAAACTTATTTATATTACATTATTGCCATGAAAACCTTCAAAGAATTAATCCATGTACTGTTTGAATAAACCATAGATTATATAGTAATTAATCCACTCTACCCACTAGCCCATCTCATTCCACCCACAGCTCAGAGAAACAAACTAAACTGAACATCAAATTGGTGAAGCCAAAAATTTAGAAGTAAATTTTAAATCTGGATTACTTATTAATCAAATCATTCTGAAATTATTTATAAACAATCACTGGATTATTTACTAAATAATCCTTTAGTAAACTGAAGGCCACAGCTTCAAATCCCAGCCACAGTTGAGTAAAGTTTTTCTCCAGTTACCCAGTAATTGTTCGTCATTCGTGGTACCTACTGAACATCATTATTTGCCACCTGCGTTTGCTGTCACAATACAGCTATTTATTCCAACAACATAACTAGATGAACAGTTAAGTCTCTCAATATGGAAGAAACTAGATTTGAATTTTAAATATTAAATATAAGTGCCATCATCTCACAACCTGCTCCCAACTTGAGCAAGTACAGGTACAGTCAGCTCAGTCAGTGGAGTGTCAGACTAATAAATTAAAGTTGCCAGTTTGAATCTGAAAGCCTTGGTCGAATAGAGTTTTCCTCTATCCCTAAGTATGGTTCATCGCTCAGAGTAGCACATATACCATTAGTCTCCCCATCTGAGTTTACTGTTCCACATCAATTATTCCAGTCCATAGACTGTTTAGCTCAACTAAACTCATTATTTGTAAATAGTGAATTATTTGTATAAATCATTGTTTCTTAAATTTTCACATTTGAAACCCCAACCCAGGTTGAAATGATAAAGGTTCCCAAGTATCAGGGATAGTCATTTATATTCTAAAAGTAAAATTTTCAGGCTGAATATCCCATTCACCCTGTAACTTTATCTTCGTGTTAACAACATATTTGGTTCTAAATGAGGGTGGCTACTGACCAGGTCATTAGGTAAGGAATGACTGAGTCAACAAATTTAGGTTTATTAAGAAAACAGCAAAATTATAACACTTGTTGTAAGTTAATAAATTAAGATTTATACCTCTCAATATCGGACAGTTCAGTCAGCCTGTCGCCAGGTCCATGTCGATAAAAACCAGTCGATATTGAACAGACTTTCGTCTTCCCCATACTGTGTATATATAATATATCACTATGAGTATATCCATCATCCGTGTTGATTGTTGTCTGTTAACTTCGCATCAGTGGCAAGTCTTCGAATCCAAACACGGCCCACTTCACTTTTGGGTGAAAATAACTGATTATTAACTTATCCAGCTAACTTACAAACAATTTAAAATGCCGGTGAATACTTTAAAATAGTTAATTTGATGCCCACTCGGCAAGAATTTACACAAACCATCACGACCACAAACCAACGCTATCGAAACGACGCTATCCCGCAATGCAACGCTGGCGCTAGCTTCCAGTCGGGCATGGCATCATGGGTATGTTTGAAAAAATATATACTATACTGGCAAATAAAATTTATTGCTAAAAGCCTAAAACGATGAAGTAAAGGAGTTTCAAACAACTGAACATGGCGGCGTTCGAGTGAACATGGCGGCGTTCGGACGTGTCCTGTCGTCTCTGATGTTTTTATGTTTCTTCTTGGTCCTACTATATCAGTTCAACTCAAATAGATCCGAAACTACGACGCTTGCCCACGACTGTATGAAGTCAAGATATCTTTACGCTTCCAATCAAACTAATCACCCACCAGTGTTCAACAACATTTGTAAATTGAAACGCCATGATATCTGTGCCAGCCTCAAGCTAGCGAGTCTTATCAGGATTATCAAGATTGGTTTAATGGCTAACTGTATTCTGCTTTGTGGAGACGTCTCACTCAATCCCGGACCTGTTCAATTACATTTCCCAACAAACGTGAAAGGATTAACCTTCTGTCACTGGAATATTCAAAGGCTAACCGATTCTAAATTCGAAGAGATTTCGCAATCTCTTACATCGAAGAATAATTCGGAACTGAAGCTTGACGTTCTGATTTTAACTGAGTCCTTTTGCTCCAATAAAGTTCCCGACACCTATTATAAAATCCTGGGATATGTTTTGCACAGAAAAGATCGACAAGAGAAAGCTGGAGGTGGAATACTAGTGTATGTTAACGAAAACCTGGACGCAAATCGTCGCAATGACCTTGAACAAACCGAGATAGAATCTCTGTGGCTCGAAGTCTGCCCGCATAAATCCAAGCGACCATTGTTAAAGGGATATGGCAATAAAAATTATTTTTGTCCAATTTGTAAGAATATGTAGAAAAGTTAGAAAGTACGTTTACAGATTTTCATTAGCTGGCTTACTTTTTCAGATATTTGCGAACAAAAACACAAGCCGTCCGCCATCTTGTTTCATAATTAGATCTAATTAAGTGACGTCACAAGCAGGGTAAACATTGTAAAAATTGCAGTCAGTAGCGAAATGTCAGCTAAAATTCTCTTACATTGTTAGAGTTTCAATTTGAAATATATCAGCTCAAAATACTTAAGATTTTGCATTAAAATACCTAGGAAATTAAGAAATGTTTAGACAAATTTTACCCTGCTTTTGACGTCATGCATATCTGACGATAGACATGCATATCCAAAATGGCGGATGGCGAGCGTATTCGTACGCAAATAATGCCGAATTTCTTAAAAAATAAAAAATCTAATGAAAATTTGTAAACGCACTTCATAACTATTCTTGATGTTCTTACAAATTAGACAAAAATAATTTTTATTGCCATATCCCTTTAATATCTGGCGTGTATCGGCCGCCTTCGGCAACGCGTGAATATAATTTAAAGTTAGGCAAGATTATCGAAAATGCTTATCTCGAAAACAAGGAACTAATAGTACTGGGTGATTTTAATATTGACTTCATGAATTCTGATTCCTTTCATAAGCATGATCTAGTCAAGACACTTAAAAGTCTAAACATGATCCAAATTGTGAATGAAGTCACTAGACCTATATCCAATACATGCCTAGACCACATCTATTCGAATTATCCTGATAGAATGTTAAATGTCTTCACGAAGAATATCGGCATGTCTGATCATCTACCTGTGTTTGCTGTTCGCCGCTATAATACGCCTGGTTTACGAGATTCAAATAGCGGTAAACACATATCATTTGAATACAGAAATGTAAAAAATCTTGATAATGTGAAATTTGTAAAGGATCTTGGCGAAGCCCCTTGGGACACAGCCTTTGTTTTCGAAGACACCGATGACATTGTTGATACTTGGTATGACATTTTTATTCAAATTCTGGATAAGCATGCCCCAGTGCTTTCAAGACGTGTGAAACGATTAAGCCAACCAAAATGGTTTACTAATGACTTAAATGAAGAGATTCAGAGAAGAGATAATCTTCTTAAGATGGCACGCGTTTCAAATAAACTAAGCGACTGGAGTATTTTTCGACGAGCCAAAAATAGAGTAACGAAGTTCATTTGCAATGCAAAGAAATCCTTTTTTAAACTAACAATGTTTGAAAATCGCAATAATCCAAGGAAATTGTGGTCATCCATTAAAGATCTTGCGAGAACATCTCTGGATGAAAACCGCGGTATTCACAAACTGGATGAAAATGGTGAATTAGTCACTGACTCTAGTAGCATTGCTAAATTGTTGAACATATTTTTTGTTGATCTGCCGCAACGCCTATTAGCATCTATTAATTCTACAGCCTTTTTCTGTAAACAAACATTGGCTGATTCCATTGGTGCGACTACTGGCATAAATTTCTTTGAAATCCCATTCATCACCCCTGACAAAGTGCTTAATTTACTTCAAAGTATGCCGGTAAATAAAGCAACAGGTGCTGATGGCCTTAGCCCAAAAATTCTAAAGATTGCTGCTCCAGCTATATCGACTTCAGTGGCTGCGGTGATTAATCATTGTATTTCCACCCGCACTTTTCCGTCGAAGTGGAAGATAGCTAAAGTAAATCCTATCTACAAAAATCAAGGAAGCAGGAAGGACAAACAAAATTACCGACCAATATCGATTCTCCCCATTCTTTCAAAGTTATACGAGAAGCATATCTACGAGGCTCTTCATGCGCACCTGTCAAGCAACAACTTATTATACGGTCTACAGTCAGGTTTTCGATCACTGCATTCGACCGAGACTGCTCTCATACGCCTTTTAGACCAAATTTTATTTGACCTTGATAAAAACAATGTGAGTGCCCTAGTGCTGGTGGACTACAGCAAAGCATTTGATCTAATCGACCATGAAATTCTACTTGCTAAGTTGAATGTATATGGCATTGATGACACTAATCTACAACTTTTCAGGAATTATCTTTTGGACCGGAAGCAATATGTTGAGGTGAATGGCTGTAAATCCACGCCCTTAAGCGTCACCCATGGCGTTCCTCAAGGGAGCATTTTGGGGCCTCTACTATTTTTAGTATTCATAAATGATCTACCGTCACGGATTTCAAATTCAACTGTGGATGTTTACGCCGATGATACTACACTCTGTGCCAGTGCTCATATCTCTGCGGCTCCAATGGAACTCCAAGCCAGCCTTCAAGAGGATACTGATAAGCTCTGTAACTGGTCTGACGAAAACCACATGATCCTAAACGCCTCTAAAACGAAATCTATCCTTGTCACCGGACAACGCTTACAGTCACGCCTGCAAAACCCAACCTTGACGGTTAGTGCCAGAAACGTGAATATTGAGCAGGTCTCATCTCAGAAATTGTTGGGTGTACTATTCGATGAAAAACTTTCATTCAAGCAGCATGTTGACAAGCTAAGCAAAAAAATTTCCCAAAAAATCGGCCTTCTGAAGAAATTGCGAGCATATCTGCCTATTAGAGAGAGAAAACTGTTTTATAATGCTATTATAAAGCCGCAACTGATGTATGGCAGCACGATATGGAGCTCATGTTGTTCTACTGGAGACTTACATAGGATTTTTAAACTTCAAAAGAGAGCTGCTCGGATAATCTTATAAACTGATACTTTTGCCAGAACAATTGATAATTTTGCAAAGTTAGGATGGTTACCTTTTTACGATGAAGTTAAGATAAATAAATGCTCACTTATTTATAAGAGATTACATGGTGAAGCACCAACTTATATAGATAAATTGTTATTGAACAACTTTTCTATTCATGGTAGAGAGACGAGACATGGAAAGCATAATTTAGTCTGTCCTAAATTTAATCGTATTACTGAAGGAGGTAGATCATTCACGGTTACAAGTATAAAGTTATGGAATAGTCTCCCACAGGAAATTAAAAAGAAACCCAGTCTTGCCTCTTTCAAATGCTCCCTTAGAAACTTTTTTAGTGAATCGTATAAAGACATTGATCGCTTTGAAATTTTAATGTAATTTTATATGTGTTAGATCTCTGTTTATAAGCCAGTTTAATGTATCTTATTTGTACTTAGTTAGGTAAATTTGAGGGCCACAAGTTTATCAGCCAATCGCTGTCATGTGTCACCCTCGTGAAATAAAGTTGTTCATTCATTCATTCATTCAACTTGTGGGCATTTATTTTTTTAGAACTCTCACATTTATACTAGAATCAGACAACGGCTTGATTTTGTATATAGTCTACTTAATTGCTCGGCGTGGCCGGCTTTTATGCACGCTTTCGCGATGATGATCGATGAATACCTTATACCGGTTACGTATTATGACTTAGTGTATATTTTTTTTATAAAATAATAAAATTTTACTTACTAGAAAAGTTTATTGCTATAGGAATTCCTATGGATCCTATAGAATTTTTTCGTAAGGGACTTATAGTATTAGTATTTTAAGCTGGTTGCTGCCAGAAAATTTAACTTTAACCAGAAATTTAACCAGCAAATTTCACTTTGATGTTGTGTTTACTTTGCATGACACAATACGCCATTGGGCCTAGCGTAAACAATTCACGAGAATGTAAATGAAAAGCATTAACAAGTTGTAGAATTACTGGTGTAAAATTACCCATTTTTGGTGTGTTTATACACTAAAGTAGTGTTAATGTATGACTCAGTTTTCACACCAAATCAGTGTGTAATGACATTTTCCAGGTGTAAAATTACTCGAAAGAAGTGTCAATCTACCATTTATTGGTGTTGAAATTTTGGATTGCAATTTACACCAAAATAGTGTATTAGCACACCTTCGTTAGTGTAATGTCACACCGCGTCAAGTGTAAATGTACACTGCACTAGTGTTGGTGTTTTTTACACCCAACAAGTGTATTTTCACACTTTAACAGTGTGTGAAATTACACTGAGTTTAGGTAAGATTACACTATTTTGAGTAAATTTACACCCCAATAAGTGTCAACAAGACAGTTTCTATTTTACACTAAAGAAGTGTTACCCTTACCCAAGAGCAGTGTATAAGTACACGTTAGGTGTGTTAAGTTACACTTGAATGGTGTTAACTTTCATTTTACACCAAATCCATGTAACATTACACCTGATAGGTGTTCCCACAACACCGCCAGATTTACAGTTTACGACCAATTGTGCAATATGCATGTGAGGCGTGGCATTTTAACCTCCCTCAGTACCTGAGTGACCAGATTGAAAATATCCAAAAGAGAGCGCTCAGAATTATATTTCCAGCTTTGAAGTATATCGATTCTATGTCAAGGGCAAAGTTGACAACTCTACACGAACGAAGATCTGTACTTTGCAACCGGTTTTTTTCGAATATGATTTCTCCTTCTCATAAATTGAATGCCCTAGTTCCGCCAAGAAATGTATTAACATTTAATTTGAGAACTCGCGCTACTTTATTAGAACCTAAATGTCGAACAGATCGTTTTTCGAACAGCTTTGTTCCAGCTGCTACTCGTGTTTATAATATCCAGAAACTTTAGTTTAAATTATATCACTTCTTAAGCTTAGTCTTAAATTGCACTGTTCTATTTTTTAATTCATGTATTTTTATAACTTAATATTTCAACTTATATACGTTATGATGTAAATCCTAAGCAATTCAGTTTTTACTGCTATTTTGGATATTAAAGATTATTCATTCATTCATTCATTCAAAGACGTTTGGAAGCTTGGCGCATCAGTAGCGCCAGCGCTCCGTTAAATCGTGATGATGGCGGTCTTCTGCCGGAAGCTTTTTGCATTTTGTTGATAGATAACGTCGTCAATGGTTCTATGAGAGTATAAATATGGGACTTTTCCTCACAACGATCACCCCTGATGAAGACACTAGATCGGAGTGTCGAAACGTTGGATCATGAACAGTAACTTTTTAAGCTACGTTCAAACAACTTTTAAGCCAGAGTAGCGTTAAACTATGTCTGATTCTTCATCTGACTGCGTTGGGAATTTATTTGTTGACTATACATCATATTCTTTTGATTATTAAGTGAGTGCTCCTACCATACTCCTCTGTTCATTAAAATATTAAAATGCCAACGAATTTTTCACTTCATAGACACTTTAAGGTGTATAGTGATTTGATTCCACAAACACTCGCAAGGCTTGCCATGGGGGCAACCCCACCTCCATGTCAAAATAATCATTTTGTCGGAAATATTCGACAAAAAGGTGGGAAAAACCAGTCAAAATCCAACGCTTTTCGTGCATTTATCAGACATTTATGAGATTTGTCGGATATTTTTCAGGCTTTGCCCCCGACCTGAAAAAGTGAATTTCCGACACTGATAACTAGTATCGCGAAGTACTATGCTATTATTTTTTACTTTTACGATTACTGAGTGTTTTTTTAAGACAAGTGCAAAACGAAGGGATATATACTCACATGCAATTGAAGTTAAATCCAGTCGAGTTAGATAGATATAGATTTATTTAAATTACCTTGATTACATTATAAAACTGAATTGTTAATGTTTACATCATTAAGTCTCTAATATTACCAAAAAATAGCTAATAATGCCTTAAGTTATAATACATTAAACTAAAACTCTAATATGAACTTTAACTATAAAAAAAGTGTGTTATTGTAACTAGTGGCACTGGCATTGATAAAAGTGTTCTCAAAACGATTAGTTTTACAATTTTAAAAGCCAGTTTTTTTTCTAAGATTCATGAATGAATTAATGTCATTATACGGTAAGACTAGAATGAGTGTAATTTTCCATTGCCTGAATCATAACCTTGTTAAAGAAGAAGGAACAAAGTTCAGATGCGCGTTGTTGAAGGCTAGAAAGTCCTGATTTGCTAGGGCTTGTTTGTAAGATACATCATAACCATTTATTAAAAGTCGATTAATTTAAATAATTTTCTCTCAACTTCAATGTATAAACTTACGGTGATGGAATTGTTCTAACTTTTCTTGTTTAGAGTCCGTGACGACTGTTCTTTGGAACGTTTACTGTTATTACAAACAGTTTGAGTGTCAAGTACTTGCCTCGCTACAAAAAGCTAGGACACCCATTGAGAAAGAGCTTAAGGTGAGAAGTTTGTCTTTTTTCGTTTATCTTTTAGAGTGTTTTGTATAGTAAATAAGAGCTCGGAGCATGCTTACCTCCGCCAGCGGGCTACTAGTAAAAAGAAAACGAACCGGGCTACCTCATGAGACCTACACACAAGTATGAATGAATAAAATGCTTGATTGCGCTCGTACCAAAATTGTGCAAAAAACGTTTGCCTAAAATAAGGATAATGAGCGCAATCACGCAATTGTTTTCATTCATTTCTTCTACACGGAGAATCTTGTGGTCAGACTTTAATGAAAACAACCAAATTAAACCAACATTTAATGGATTGCTCCTTTGTCTATGATCGATCTTTCCACAAACTTTCAAAAAATCCTGTGCAGTACTTTGTACGATATCTTGGCGACAGACAGACAGACAGACAGACAGACAGACGGACGGACGGACGGACGGACGGACGGACGGACGGACGGACGGACGGACGGACGGACGGACGGACGGACGGACGGACGGACGGACGGACGGACGGACGGACGGACGGACGGACGGACGCAGACAGACAGACAGACAGACAGAAAACTATAAACTATTGGCCGAGGTAATAACACTTTTTGTATATAGACCATACTAACGTACAGAAACCTTTAATTGGAAATTATCTGACACAATGCGACTTATAGTTCAACAACCCAACACACCGTCGGTTTATCTCGTTTCCATGTTGAAATGCCGTACTACAGAACAACCTCGGTCTGCATTTTAAGTTCTAGTGGCTTGATGGGTAGAGTCTCTGGCTGGCATTTAGAAGGTTTCGGGTTGTAGTCCTGCATGTCTAAAGCTCATCGTTTTCGACGTTTTAACGTCTAACGAAAGCTTGTACAACAATTATATACTTGACAGTCATTATTTATGGATTAAAGCACTCGTGTGAGTGTGTTATCGGAATTTACATCGTGCACTTCTCTTGGAGCTGGCGTACTGAGAAAATCATGTCGACTGTAGATCTCTCAGGCCTGAAGCCGCACTGGGATTCTGGATAGATGCGGTCGGCGAGGATTTGCAGTCGAGCCGGGACCACGTGTGCAAAGACTTTACCCACGATGCTCAGCAAGGAGATACCCCGGTAATTGTTACAGTCACTGCGCTCACCCTTTTTTTATACAGAGTTATGATTTTGGAGTTGCGCATGTCCTGCGGTACCTTGCCTTCTTTCCAACTCCAGCAAAGACACAAGAGCTCGTGAATTGGTTCAACAAGGCTGGCTGGCCACATTTGATGAGTTCTGCCGGTATACTATCTTTAACTGGTGCTTTGCCGCATAATAGAGCATCGGTGGCTTTGATAAGTTCTTCCACAGTGGGCTCGGAGTCCAGGTCTTTCAGAACAGGCAGGTCCTCAATGGCGTCAAGTGCTTCTTGGGTGACGGAATTTCACTGGCGTAAAGGTCCAGGAAGTGTTCAACCCATCTTCCCATTTGTTTGTTCCGGTTCGTAATGACCTCCCCTGTCTTTGACTTTAAGGGCGCAGTCTTCTTTGTTGATTTACCGGTTGCCTTCTTGATGCCCTCGAACCCCTGATGTTGCCGGTGTCTGAGGCTTGCTGGATGTTGTCCGACAGCTGAAGGCCAGCAGTTGTTTGCACAACGACGTGCTGTTTGCTGGGCTTTGCTTCGAGTAGTTTTCAGTGCTTACATGTGATGCTGACTTGGGTCACGCTTATAGCTGATCAATGCGCTACGCTTTCGGTTGATGGCTGGCTCCTCTGTGATGTTGGCTTCAAACCAGTCTACGTTCTTGCGCTCTCAAGCCGTTGTAAGAACTCCTGATTCTATACTATCCATTGGTTCTATAATATGCAACAAGTATGAACGAATATTTTACAGCTTTTGGATCTAAACTAGCGAATAAAATTAAAGAAAAATTTGGGCCAAAAACCTCTCCATCATCCAGTCGTTGCCCTCCCTGTTTCGTGTTTAAACCTTGCTCTTGATCGCATTAGCGCAAGATTACTAAAAGATTCCTAATAGATTCTGCTTTAGCTATTGCACCTATTTTGACAAAAAATCTTTGATATTTCGTTACTTTATGAACTTTTCCTGCAAGGCTCGAAATTAGTGCTGGTCACCGGTCATTAGTAGGCATCCTTCTGTCTCAGGGACAATGGTTGCGCCTTGATCAGTCCGTCAACATCCTCTGCAAGACATTTTACCGTTGGAGTTCCACAAGGAAGTATTCTGGGGCCTCTTCTTTTCCTAAGATATACAAAAACGACTTACTTAAATACCTTAACCACGGCAAATCAATTCTATACGCCGATGACACACTTACACACTTCTATACAACTCTGCGAAGACAACGACAGCACTACGAATCATGTAATCATTTCAAACTTGTAATCATTATCCATGTACAATCAATTACGAGAAAACGAAATTCCTGCTCTTTGCAAATAGAAAGAAGTTGTACTCCGATTTTAATATCGAAATCAATAACCAGGAAATCAAACAAGGAAAACCAATTAAATATCTGGGAATAACTTTCAGCGATGATGTCTCATGGCATGATCACATTGATAATTTAATCGCCAAGGTTAATCCGAGACTCGGACTACTACGACGAGTAAAACCTTATCTATACCATTCGTGGCATGATGTATTCTTTATACTTTTCTGGTACTGCCACTTCTAGACTACGCACACATAATTTTGGGAGACAAGAACAACTTGGTGCTCATGAATTCTCTTCAAATACTGGAAAACAAAACCGCTAAACTAATACTAGATTCTCCTCCACTCTCCTCGGCAACTGAAGCTCTGAAACTACTAAATTGGACACCTTTAAAAATTAGAAGACATAAACATCGTTGTATTTTTATTTTTCTAAATGTATTAATGGACTAATTGATTTCGATTTTAAACTAACCGCAAATAGCAGCATTCATAGTTATAACGCAAGAATAATCAACAACCTACATCTACCATAAAACAAAAGAAACTGGGGCAAACAAAAACCAACGTACCAAGCTTCAAAGGACTTCAACGATCTGGATTTCATGACTAAAAACGCGGATTCTCTACATAAATTTAAGACTTTTCTAAAGAAAGGAACTATAACTAACATCCATGAATAATCTACTATGTAGAATATGGACGACTTTAGTGAATGCGGGGTGCGTCACTTTCCGCCGTGGTGACGGGGTTCGGCCATTTCGCATAGCTTTTTAGTGCAAAGTTTCACAGAAACTTTGCAGTATTGTGATGAGGGGCGAAAATTCACACGATACATAGATACATAGATACATAGATACATAGATAGTGTAAACTTTCCGGGGGGTAAACTTACCAGGTTTAACGACATACCTACTTGTCGTAACTGAAAAGCTAAAACCAGTGAAAATGTGAAACACTAGTATCAGTCTTTCATAGACGACAAATATTTATGTCGCTTAAAGCTCGTAAGCCCTAAAGAGCGATAACAGACAGGTTTGTACCTTATCTATGGATATTTCTTGAAAGACGTGGATATCTTAATATGCCAAGAATGGAAGAAGTTTCCCCCGGAATATATTAGAATAGCACTGCGCACGCGTGGTTTTGTTTACGACTGGCGAATACAGCAATGGCAGAAACGTAAAGGAGCGATCAATTTTCTTCTCAAAACAACGACTTTCTTGGCTTAGCTGCATGGCTAATTAAATATGGTCGGGACGAAAGGATTTATTGTCTGCCTAGCGGAAGGTGCGAATAAATATTAAAAACTTTATATTTAACTTTAATATGGTCTGGCATGTTGACGAATGATGTTGTGAAGTCGGTGTCACGTTTGTAGAGTTGTTGGTTCGTGTCTGTTATATTTTACACGAGTAACAACAAATTCTGAAGACTGGAGATTGTAGACTGTCTTCGCATTTTGATTTGGCGTTCAATAAACCACTGTGCGAAGAACCCTGGGCATAAACATGAATGTTCAACTTCTACACGAGGTTCTACGTGTATCTGTACCTGCGTGAACTTAGCGCGTGATTGGGCAGACGATTCGCAAGGCTGAATAACGTGAATCTAGCAACATAATCATCACACGATCGTAATTTGGGTATTTTGGGTTGTTTGTCTGAGTTTAGGCTTGTATTAAATTAACTTGGGCTTTGCTCAAGAAAATGGGCTCGCAGGTTGCAGGACTGGCACCTCTGTCCATGCATGTAGCAAAAATTGTTATTATCTTTGACTAGAAACTTTGCACTATCCTTGGGATCTAGTTTATTTCAGTAGAACTTAATGAGGCTGAGCTCGGCATCGGTGGTGGAGGGTGGCGCATTCTGTAATTGTTGAATAACCCTATATCCTTTTTTGTTGGGTTTTTTTTTTATGCATTATTTGATATTGTATTGTTACTTTATTGTACATAATTATTGAAGGACCCCACTGAAAAACACTTCGGTGTTGTGGGTATCCTGAAAAAATATCATTATTAAATGCACTGCTCGAGTAATAACGCATGGCTGAGCGTTGGCATGACATAACAGGAAATTACGTGTGCAAATAATATAATCAGAAAATACATCGGTGTACAAAAATTGAATATTAAATAGTCTTATATTTGGTATGATCGTATATTTGGGATACATAATATTTTTAACTCCATTATAAACTACAATTATAAACTACCCTTTATAGAGCTTTATATGCATTTTTTTAACCCCACTCCTACCCCCCCCCCCCCCACCCCTAATTTCTGTTTTTTGTTGTATTAATGACACACAGATAGAAAACATCCCAGAAAATTAGTTAGCAAGGTTTATCTGTAGTCATGTATTGACACACCGAAAGAACATGCAAAGTCAATATTAAAAAAAAAAAACACAAAAACAAAACACAACGAGATGAACCAAATGACATAATGGAAATTTTACAGTTTACCGTACCCGACTCGGCCGAGTAATTCAGCGATTCCTATGCCACCAAGCGAGATTAATTTGATGATCTAACCCAAACAAAAACCCTAACCTAAACTCTAATCTGTAACTGTGTTTACCGCTTTATATTTTATACGCTTATCGACCCACTAACATGTTTGTTGCCTAGCTTTATACGCTAACCTGACACAGTGATGACTTGGGTACGGTAAAGTGGAAACTACCCGACATATTTTCATTCAAAAATAGATATAAACAGTTGCCAAGAAAAGACACCGTGCCAATTGCCAACGTCCTGGCATTCAAAGACAACTCTAGACAATATATTATTTATATTAATTTTCATTTTCAAGATTTCTTCCGTTTTAACTCAGCTAAACTGGTAAACACGAATCCCCTACCGTTAAACTTTCTTCTGCTTTTGTCACCACAAACACTGCCAATTCAGTCTAGTCTTTTCTGATCGTTTTTCTCGTTCGCGGTTTCTTACTTTTTTCGTTGTTGACACTTAAATATGACAAGGCATCATTCAGTTCTCTTCATGATCTAAAAAGCCGTTTGTTTCAAAATTTATTCATCGTTCCCTCTCGAGTTATGTAGAATGCACCAGAGAAAAATTCTTTAACGGCTTTGAACAGGTTCAGGACACATCCTCCTTCTTTCAGTTTATACATTTCGGTCGGCATCGTTTTCGGTCTTTATCGTATTAATTTTTAGGCTTTTTTCAGTAGTTTTAAGTCGTATTCATTGTTGTCTTTTTCTCGCTGCCACATCTTTTCCTAGCCTTCTTTCTTTGGTCTTTTCCATAGTAATATTATTGATGTACATTTTAGCTGAAACCGTTTTTTCTGGAAAATTATTTCGTAATCCAACCGAACTTATAAATTATAAGTTGCTGACGTAAATTTAAATAATTTGAATAATTTAACAGGTTAGTTACCAGTACCCTGCCATCCGAACTGCGCAAGTTGTAGATTTGATAATATATTTAACAATTATACCATTCGCTCTCGTCGTATATGAGCTCATAGCCAACGACGCGCTTCGCCGAGTTGGCTATGAGTTCATATTCGACGAGAGCGAATGGTATAATTGTTTTATAATATAGCAAAATATGTTATGATAATTAATGCAAAATTGTTGATTTATTGCAATAAATTATATTAATTGAATATCCGCCACATATGAGCTTCCGTCATGCGTATTGTAGTTTATGTTTTCAAGTTTCTTGCTGAGTTGAAAACAGCTTCAGAATTTTCTCTCAGAGCCAAAAAATACGTTGAAAAGATTGAATGAAGAATAAAAAAGCATTGAAAAGTCAAAAGGTGGGTGGTTTATTTCTTAATCTGTCGTGGTTGTGAATCTTTGGCTTTTTAGATGGTCAAAGAAGCTAAAAATATAATTATAAGTAGCGAAAATTACGCGTTGTTTTTCAATATTTCTAACCTGAAAGAATAACACAGTTTTTATCCATCTGAATGACTTATTACTTCAAAAACCCATTTTGCTGAGTAATAATAATGGTTGTACTCATAAATATGTGTTGTTAGTTCAATTCTTGTGGATTTTAATTTGTCTGACAAAACATTATTGTCAACCTGACAATTCAAAACGGATTTTTAAAGTCTTAAGACGATTTTTACAGTGGATTTACCATCTTAACTTTGTAAATTGTGCTTTTGGGTTGTGTATTTTGTGTTAAATGTTAGTTTCCCCTTCTTAGCTCAAGTTTTTCTGAGCTATACGTTGAAAAAAACAGCCAGTTTCATCTGCAATAGTTTAAGAAAACTACGCCGCCATTTTGTTTTTCACTACTCGCTGTATATGAGCTGATATACAATTAGTAATGCAGCCAATCAGATTGCAAGATAGCTCATATATCATTAGTAGCTATATTATAAATATATATATATATATATATATATATATATATTACATGCCGAGATTAGCACCCTCACTGGGCTCCGGGCCTTCGGCCCTACTCCCGGGCTCGGGGATTAACAAATTATGCATAGCTTTCTCGCTTATCTACAAGCTGCCATAAAGCGCTTTATGTAGACGGGACACACGTGCTAATGACTGCGGGTGACCAATACATTGTATTGAATGTTTGCAGATTCAGTTGGATTCACAATGTTTAGTCCCCCATAGCGTGTCGGGTTTCCTTTCTTCGAGAGAACATTGTCCTCTGCCAGTAAGGGCTGGGATGAGCTTCTCATTTATGGCATCTTCTATTGGCTGGAATAATTTGCCAACGTCTTCAACTGTTCGCATAATATTTTGCCATTATTATTATTATTATTGTTATTATTATTATTATTATTATTATTATTATTATTATTATTATTATTATTATTATTATTATTATTATTATTATTATTATTATTATTATTATTATTATTATTGTTATTAAAAAAATATGCAGAAATAGTTGGACAACAAAGTGAACACTTTAGCACTGTTAAATTTGTCAGTCTCTCGATTAGTTCACTCGGTGTTTTCGCAAAAGAGTGTACCTCCTTTATAGCAATGTTAAACGATGTAGGAGTTGATGTGCAGCATCAAAATTATTGTGTCAGAAAAATGATACCTATTGCCATCAGAATAACCTATTATATGTTTTGCTGTAGAATCAAGGAATGGACGGATCCTGTCTTACTGAACTTTTAAGTTTTCAAGTAGCTTAGTTGTGATTCAAGTAGCCGATTGTAAATTCCCTCTGAGTGAGATTTACAATTGTTTGTTTAGAAAAAGTTCATTAATAATTCATTATTATTATTATTATTATTATTATTATTATTATTATTATTATTATTATTATTATTATTATTATTATTATTATTATTATTATTATTCACTAAAAACTCAGATACATCTGCAAAATAATATTGCTTAGATTGCGGCAAACTCTCTCTGACTTGCATGGCTGAATTCTCGATTTCTTGCAGTTTTTGTTTACGCAGATCGTTTTTAATGGATTGAAGTTGTGGTTTCGTGAACGATTCCTGTTGGTCTACAATCATCTCTTTTAAGGGCTCACTGATCTTTTGTGAGGAGTTGAATTCAGCATTTGCCATGGTGGTTGTGTTGATTATATTGAGACCCCCATATCGAAGCAGTAAGGCGAGAAGAGTTTTTTCTTCTTCTGAGCATTGTCCTCTGCCTGTCAGTGCAGGAATAAAGATTTGATTGATTACATCTTCCAGAGGTTGAAATAAAGCGTTTATATCCCTATTTGTCCGCATTATATATCTCCACTTTCCAACAATCCCGTGAGAGAAGGCTGCATACGCTGCTTGAGGGTATATTTCAGCAATTTTGGAAAGTGTGTCAATCTCTTCTACGAAGCTCTCCACTTTATCAGCCACAAACTCTTTACCAAACTTGGATGTACCAACAGTGGAACCAAGAAGGCCATGACCTTCTGTCGTTAACATGATTCCTGTTCCTTCAAATATGTTTCTGGCTTCGTCTAGAAACTCTAGTTTCACGACTAGATGCGTTTTACTTGGGTTGGGAAAGTAGCCTATTTGCGGTCCTACGGTTGTTAGACACGACCACCATCTCCTTACCGCCTTGACTTTTCCTGCCGCTGTGGAGTCATCGGCGAACCATACTTGTTTTACGTTGGGCTCATTTGATCTTAGCTTCTGAATTAACGGTGAGATGGCTAGTGCGTACATGGCCATCGCAAGTGGATCGCCCTGGGTAATTCCTTCCGTTGATTGTATCTCTTCTCCTCCTGTAATAAATAGTCTAATTGGTTTCTGATATGTATTACTTAGCACTGTTGATATCGCCAGACATGTGGCTTTAATGTTGTGCAAAGCCGCTTGTCTATTGATGGTGTTAAAAGCATTTTAGGCATCAACCAGCAGACTGACTTCTGTTTCTTGTAATGATTGAATCTCTTTCATGGCATGAATTGCTGCTTCACATCCAGCCTCATGTCCTGCACATGCCTGAAGTGGTCCCGCTGCTGCCTGGATGTCATTTCCTATTACGCCAAGAATCGATTTTGCAGCTATACGCCTTGGGACTTCACCAATCCCAATCGGACGTATTCCAGGGTTCTTATCCAGCGAAATTAAACGACACGCCACAAAGGCCAATATACCTTCAGGATGAACAACTGAAGTGCACAAACGTCGTGCAACCCCAGCCAGGGCATTACATAGATCCACCGATGCCCCTTTGAATGAACAGCAGAATCTTCGCCACGCATAAGCATCTATACCAGAAGGACCAGCAGCACCTTCGGTCTTGATTGCTGCTTGTTGAATTATTTCGCCGGTAATTCTTTCAGATATGATCGGATCATGATGAAGCTCGCCCGTGTTCGAATCTGCTAGAAGTATTTCCGGATCTGGAGTTTTTCCTTCTGGGTGCTTCTCTTTCAGAATATCGCGTGTTTATTTCATCTGAATATTCCCATCTTCATCCACTCCCACGGGTATCAATTGATCTAGAGATAAAAGACCTCCTTTGTTGGCATTGGATATTAAACGTACTGCCTGGCGGACTCTTCCTTGTAACATTAGGCGGTTAAACCCCCTGGCAATCTTATCCATTTCCATGTTGGCTCTTGTATTCGAACAAAGATGGTTTGGGATGCGTTTCGCTTCAGAAAGTAAAGCGTTGATATTTCCTTTTGACCACAAATTCATTCTTCGTTCTAAATGAGCTATATGTTCTTTTGTTTTATCACAAAAATGCCGCCAAAGAGAAATGATAAGGCCGAATAAAATGGACTGACCAAATGGTAATCGATATATTGGACAACTGTAAAAGAGCTTTAGAGCAATACAGAATTAACTGTGATGTTATGTCCAGTCGTGGAAGAACCGGCTATATGGAGATTATGAACGATTCTGGGGGGAAAAAGGGTATGCATTGTAAGCAGCTTACTATGAGAAAAATCGGAGGGATATTGGGGGATCATCCTCGAGTGGAATTGAAGAGCAAGTTCAACAAGAAAATATTGCTTCCCAAGAAAATGGCGAGTCTAAAGACCCCGAAATAGCGATCGTGGAGAATACAGATTTGCATAACTGAAAATACAAATAGCAGCACTTTTTCTTCATCAATAGAAACAGAACAATTGCAGGATATTCTTAACATCGAAGAGTGAAGGGCACTTTGGAGAATTGAATAATAATACGAGTAGTTCTTTACCCGATGAGAGCGATTTTCGATGGGATGAAGTACATGGAAGTGTCTTCTGCCAAAGGATAGATAAAGCATATGAAGACATTGTTCATTGGAAGGGCAAAGTTTTCTTGATGCCATGCTAATGCACTCGAACGCGTTGCCTTAAAAACCTGCTCTTAATACCATAAATCGTGGAGCTGCTCTCCATAACATCAAAGTGATATTTCCTGCAATGTCCACTGTGCTGAACAACACCTATACCAAACCAATTAGACTGTTCGTTACTGGTGGAGGAGAAATCTCATCTATGGAAGGCATCACACAAGGTGACCCGTTAGCAAGCCATGTATGCTCTAGCTATTACTCCGTTGATCACAAGATTAAGAAGAGAAGAACCAGACGCAAAGCCGGTATGGTTTGCAGACGACTCCAATGCAGCAGGAAGACTGCGAGCGCAAAAAAGTTGTTGGCAAAACCTCACAGCTGTGGGTTCAGGATTTGGATACTTTCCGAATGCCATGCAGTAAAGCCACACTGGTAGTTAAACCGAAACTTAGCGAAGAGGCTACAGAAATGTTCGAAGGGTCTGGTATCGGAATAACAACTGAAGGAAAGGAGATACTCGGCGCAGCTCTCGGGACAACTACCTTTGTTGAAGAATATGTAACGAAGAAAGTAGAAGAATGGGCAGAAGAAATTTTAGCTTTTGTTAAAATAGCCGACATGTACCCACACGCAGCGTATGCTGCCTTTTTTCATGTTATCATGAGAAAATGGCAATATATTATACGAACAGTTGAAGACGTTGGAAAATTATTCCAGCAAATAGTAGATGCCATAAATGAGAAGCTCATTCCAGCCCTTACTGGCAGAGGACAATGTTCTCGCGAAGAAAGGAAATTACTCTCCTTACCGACACGCTACGGGGGACTCAACATTGTGAATCCAACTGAATCTGCAAACATTCAATTTGATGCGCTAAGAAGATTGCTGGACCTCTGAAAGAGATGATTATTGACCAGTCAGAATCATACAGAAAGCCACAGCTACAAGACATAAAAGCAAATTTGCGTCGACAGAAGAATAGAGAAGTCGAGCATGCCTCCTTTACATCTTTGGTTTTTGCAACAACAGGAGGACTTAGTAAAGAAACAACGATAGCGTACAAACGGTTAGCCGAACTATTGGCCATGAAAAGAAAAACTGAATACAGCGCTACTCTAGCCTGAATGCCGTGCTCCCTCTCATTTGCTCTACTTCGGTCGGCTATTTCATGTATCAGAGGCTCGAGAGCATCATCACATCGAAGTCCAATACGAACACGAACATTCAACTTAGTATTGCAGAAAGTCGATTATCTTATACGTAAATTTTTAATTAATTTTTTTATATATATATATATATATATATATATATATATATATATATATAAAAAAGATTTGAAACTGATCTAGATAAAAACTTTGTACAGAATTTTCGGCTGCAGACTGTCAGCCTTCCTCAGCGACTAAAAAGCGCTATATTTATATGAGACGTTAAAACTTGATGCGTGATGTTTAATAGCAGATTCATCATTGGTTCGCCTGCCAGGGACATGACATTCACCCAAAGTATGCGACCATTCTTGAACGAGGAATAACAAACTATGAGCAACGACTATTTTTAGAGTTGTGGCACTCAACTTTGGACAACGACACAATTATTGAGAGGAAAGAATTCCCAACAAACTACACGCCTTTGTTGAAATCTCATAGGAACATTAATAGCGTTGACAATGCATATAAATGCACCAAGTTTCAATGTCTCATGTAAATATAGCGCTTTTTAGTCACTGAGGAAGGCTGACAGTCTGCAGCCGAAAATTCTGTACAAAGTTTTTATCTAGATCAGTTTCAATTAAATCATATTAAGTCATGGTATTTACTGATCGCTCTTTAACCATATATATATATATATATATATTTCTAAAACTCATTAATAATTCATGACGAAAACACAAAGAAAATCTATGTTTAATGAGTGTCTGTATATCTGATACAGATTCCTCTTGATTTACATAAACTTTAAATTTGATTTTCTCGACTTAGACAACGTTTCTTTTTTAGAAAAATTACTACGCCAATGAACTTACCAAATCGGATCGTTTTAGAAGTAATTTACAGAAGTCGTGTCCGTTCTGTATCGGGATACCGCGATACAGAACGGCCACTCATTCTGTAAATAGTACATGTAACAGTTAGTCTACAGAACTTTAAAATGGGGTAAAATTGTAAAGTATGCTGCAAAGAAGAATTATTATTATTATTATGCCGCCTCTCCTTCGCTCTATTAAGATCAGCCATTGCATGCATGAGAGGGACTAGAAAATCCCCTAATCAAGTGAAAAACAAAAACTTAGAACTCGGTCTGCTGGAGAGCCAGCTACGCTGCTAATGACTTTTCCTTTATATCGGAGTGTGATTTTACTGACATTTTTAATTTAATTTTTATTATCATTATCATTATTTCAACTAAGGTTTCTTGTTAACTTTGTATGAAATCCCTGTGGACTGCCATGAGTTTATATGTATTATATTGTAATTAACTTATTATTATTATTATTATTATTATTATTATTATTATTATTATTATTATTATTATTATTATTATTATTATTATTATTATTATTATATAAAGCGGGCGAGGGTTGTTGCGTTGACATATGACATATTTCTTGTTATCGAATAAAGTAAGCACAAAACTTACAGTTAAAACATCTTACTGAACACTGAGAAAGTCAATAAACATACTTACGCAGCATAAAACCATTCAGAATTATAATTTAGAAAGAAACCTGCAAATGTATCCAAATTTAGTTGCACTTTTCTTTACCGACAAGCGTTTTTCGCTTTCAAATGTTTGTCGACTCTCAACTAATTTTCTGTTACTTTGTTTTGTAAAATTTGTCCCATACCCTTTTCAATCTCATAAGACACGGCTCAGCAAAAGTATACGTGTGATTGGTTAACTTGGAGGCTCGGGTCTGACAAGATGGCTCCTGATACTGTAATTGGGCTATTTTTCAATGGGGCACTCGTTAATCACTTACTTTTTTTTCGCTAGGATTTCATCAAGATTGCCAAGTGGAAAGACGTTTACTACTGGGCAATGAAGCAAGCTGCTAAGAAATCTCACTACACGTTATTGAAAGTCGTGAAGAAATATCAGGTAATTATTTTCAAAAAGAATTGTTATCGACTAAATCTGATAAGGCGCTCTTATATATTACTAAAACCACGGACATGGTACTGATATCTTTTGTGTTTTCCTCATGAATTACATTAATGAGCTAGCTATTTAACTAATTTTGAAACATGTTTGCTCTTTTGCAAGTTTTACAACATGTTTACTGATTTGTAGTGATTATTTTCTTCGTCAAGAAAAGTAAATAGACCTTTGGACAGGTTTAAGCTAAACGGTATTTTTGTTTCTAATTTACAAAAAGGTGGCATTGGCAGAGCCAGTGGATCAAGTTCTTTCATCTATCGGCCAAATTTTGTCTTCCGAAACTGCCACCGAGCCTGGGTCGTGGCAAAAGATAGAAGTTATTGGTCATTTGGCTCCACTACATTTTAAGGTAGAAAGTATTGTAGTGAAAACGACATTTACTAAAAGCGATTTCGGACATCATACATACCTATATCCGTAATTAATTAGAGATTCTGCTTTACTCGTCTTGTGATGTTAGACGTTGGGGGCGCAGGTGGTACATGCTGCTAGCGCGCTGTCTCTCACCACTGAAGTTAAGCCCGGTCGAATAGGGTTAGTACTTGAACGGTTGACCACCTTGGCTCCATGTGAGTAGAGTGGTTGGTTCTCTTTTTCGCCTCGGTTTTTTTTCTCAAACGTTATATATAGTTGTCCCAAATTAGTTCTATGCGCTAAATACACGTTAACACCTAAATAAAGTTTACATACATACATGTATACATACGCAGATGCATAACAATAAATAGGTACGCAATCCGTACATGTGAGTACCGCTGTTACAGCACAGAGAGAGAGAGAGAGAGACTTAAGAAGCAACGCATGAAAATGCGTGAAAAGCACACCAGACACACAAAGAAATTGATAGTCATTTGAAGTCTTCGTATACATGTATTACCAATTTGAAGATGAAACAGATCTTTACTAGCTGCTTCCAAGGCATAGCATCATAAACATACCCCCCATTGTAAAATTCAGATTTTTTTGTATGTAAATAAAGCATCTGGGTTGGATAGATTATCCCGTGGTAAGTCCTAGCTAGAGAACCACTCTAGTGGTGCTTTGAACAACCCAATTTAACTTTTATCCACTGAACAGCACTATCAGATACATAAGTCCCTATTGAATTGATAAAATGTAAATTAGGTTGTTCAAAACACGATTAGCGCTGTTCTTTAGCTAGGACTTATCCACCAGATAAGCTATCCAGGCTTCGAACAACCAGCCCGGATCACCAACATTGTGTTGCAAAACAGCCTTTATTTGTCATATGCTGTGGCAGCCGAGTGTAATGCCTATCACTAATATTTTGTGGTTCTGCTAGTATTTTAAATAAGACAGGCTTTTAACAATATGCAGTACTGTAGTTAATTTTACACTATCTTGGTAAGCTCCACTGGTATTTTTTTATGTAGTCACAAAAATTGTCCATGTTGTCAGATATTGAGAACATTGCTTTTTTTGTGGAATTAGTGATCTTGGGAAAAATCGTTCTTCTTATTGGATTACATTAGTATAAGCTTATTAAAAATTATGATTTTGTTGTTCTTACACTTTAATAATAGTCTCCAGAATTAAATTGTCTAGAAACGCCGTGAACATCAAAGCGACTAACAATGAGGTGTAATTTATGTTGAGAATGACCTAAACGTCCACAAATCTTTTGTTTTACGTTCGTTATTATTTATAGAGCAACGCTACTACATGTGGCAATGGTACCAAAACTCACACCTAGTTCGCTCACGTACACTCTCCCTCGTTAGGGGCAAATCGCGGTCTGACTTGGGTTGGTTCTCGGTAAGGGCTCACGGCATGTTGCTGCAACCTTTTTACAGTCCAAATAAATGATTCTATATATTTTTAAAAAATATATGGATCCTTAAATCGGCCTTGGTTTGCCCCGTGTCAAAGTTACAAAATCTGGAGATCTGGAGAAATATCGGGTTGACCTCCAATATATCCTTTCTTATATGCATCTGAGCGTTTCCAAGTTTTATCCTGCATTTCCCTGAGACTTGGTAAAAGCACTATTAATGGATGAAATCGTTTTATATACAGGGTGTATCAAAAAAAAGGCTACCCTTAGAAAATATAATTAACATTCTTTTCAAATAACCTATTGTATATTGACAGCCCTGGACACCTCTGAAGTCACGGATGCGTAAAAAACAAATGGTCGTATACACCTGGGAAATTACGATAACTTCTAAACGTATGAAGGAGCATAACTGAAATAAAAATGTTAATTATATTCATATCAGTTCGATTAAAAATGGTTCAACTGACCACAGGGCTGTCAATATACAATAGGTTATTTGAAAAGAATGTTAATTATATTTTCTAAGGGTAGCCCTTTTTTTGATACACCCTGTAGTCAATAACCTTGTAATGTAAATCAGTTTCACTCATTATACGGAATTGATTATGTTTACATAGAGTGTAACAGCCTGTTTTTCTGATTGACGGTAACACTTCGCTAAATACCCATTTTCTAAACTGATCAGCCTGTTTCAATTTAGAGCCAAAAAATAGAGCATAAACGCCTGGTTCATTGATTAGAATGGTGTGTGGGTGAAATGTGCGTTTTGCGATACTTGTTTAAGCGACTCAAATTTTACCTTGCAGTCATTTGGAACGTGTTTTAGAATAGCATCATTAGTATTCGTATAGCCTAATGCCCTAGAAACGAACTTACCTCTGAACCAGATATTTTCACAATCTTTGATAACTGAGATCTTATTATTGTTGAAATTGAAATTGAATTCCTCTATATACTATACTATGGATATTCTTTTATGTATTGAACGCACTAAATCAATCTATGGATAACAGATCTTGTCGTTAATCCAACGACACCAATAGTGATATACTGGTACTCTTTCATTTCTGTAGATGGACTATACTAGTCATTTAATTGTGGTTCACGTGTAAAAGTCCTGGCCCTGTACTTTATTGTTTGTACCTGTCTAAGCATATCAAGTGCTATGTTAGTTTGGTTTATATCACTATTAGCATCTGATAACTGTTGCCTAAGCTGCTGGATACGGTCCTTCTTAGCTACCTTGTTTTCGTACCAAGCTTCTTTCGCTTCAAGGGCTCTATCATGTCGCTTTATCCCTTTTTCGTAACCACTATGGTTCAGTTTACTGAATAAAAAAACGGCCCCAGCAAACGATATTGCCGCGAATGTTGTTTGAATAGCACTTGCTGCTAATGTTGCTAAAGATTATCATACCATGTTAGGTCTATGTGGATTTGAATGCACGGGTCTTTTGGCAGCCATTTCTTATTTCATATTTAACCAGTGAAATGCTACCAGTGACTGCAACTGTCAGTTTAGCATAACCCCTGATGCTTTCGGAGTTCCTAAGGGTTCTTTTAAAAGCTTTTTGCTAGCCACGGAAACTATATATATATATATATATATATATATATATATATATATATATATATATATATATATATATATATATATATATTATATATATATATTAATGTACTCTACTCAGTATCATGCATATAATTTGAGTATAAAATAATGAACTCAACAACAGTCTTGTGGGGTTATGGAAGTGTGGGACAACTGCTCCAGCAGACAATACTATTGAATATTGAGAGCTGGGCCCTGAATTCAGGGCAAACACTCTCATGCAATCATTGGAGCTGGGCCCTGAGTAGAATTTAGTCAGGGCATATACTCCTATTAGAGCTGGGCCCTGAGAAAATATGTTCAGGACAAATACTCTAATGAAGTCACTGGAGCTGGGTCCTGAAAACTGGTCAGAACATATACTCCTATGCAGTCATGGAGCTGGGTCCTGATCTACTCAGGGCAAACACTCCTATGCAGGATTTGTAAATAGGAATCAGAGCGATTTTCAATGATAACAGTGGGCTCTGAGGCGAGTTTCTTATATTCTACATACGAATTAGAGGTCTATGGATCAATTGTGACCTCAATCCTGGAGCAATTGCCGCCAATAATTTAGCCCTAATGTTTGTTAATTTTTAAAAAATTTGGATCTACAATTTTTTTTTTTAAATCGCCCTATTGATTACTGATACTTCAAAAAAAGTTTTAATGGAAAAAAGTGGGGGGTCACCGAACTTTTTTTCGAATTAAATTAGTTAGAAGGGTAATTGGCAACCATTTTGAAACGTCATTGTTGCCATAGCAACAACTGTTGTTATTAACAGTTTTTGATTGTCAGACTGTTCAACTATGCATAACATTTAGTTTTATTCTTTTTCCGAATTGTTTATGCGCGTGCTTTACTGCTTTGGACTCTCAAACTTGTATTTTCCATTTTCCAAGAAACTGTATGGAGCCACCTTAAACTATAACCAACTTTTCACAATTTAGAGAGAACTAATCGAGAACTATATAATCTTCCCCGTATGCCATTTACCAGAAATAAATACAATAACTGGTAACTGTGAGAGTTGCTCGGGGATATAACATATAGGAAGTAAGGCCGATTTGAGGATCCATATATTTTTTTAAAATATATAGAACCATTTATTTGGACTGTAAAAAGGTTGCAGCAACATGCCGTGAGCCCTTACCGTGGGCCAACCCAAGTCAGACCGTGATTTGCCCCCAAACGAGGGGGAGTGTGCGTGAGCGAACTGAGTAACGCTGCTATAGGCGAATTTCAGTTGTATTGCGCACGCATCATTTTGAAAAGAAATTGGCGGGCTCCCCTCAAAGTAAGCAATGACAAACAGAACCTGTATCTATACTTTGTTTATTTTAAACAGTATATTTACTTTTAGTGGAGCTTGCCAGTTGTTTTTTTTGAAAAATGATGCGCGCGAACACCCTGAAACTCGCCTATTGGCCGATTGTTTAATTATACCAAAAATACAATGTGTTCAACAAGCGTGACAGTGCACAAACGTGAACAAAAACGTAGAACAAAGGTTTTGGCCGCGTTATTTCAGACAATTTATTTCTATAGGGATTGTGCTTTAAATAACAGCTCATTTACATAAGGAAAACTTTGTTTTTGTTTCAGTTGCATTATAAGCGTAACTTATGCATAATGTTTGCTTTGTTTGTACTGCTTGCTTTTCAGGATATTTTAGGAAATAGTGTCGTTGACAAGGTTCATGAAGGACTTTGCTCTTGCTTTGATATCTCGCCATCTCAGATGTTCGTGAAAATGAGAAAACTTACACAAAAGACATTGGGTGCTTTGAAATACGAAATGTTGTCTGGATTTTTAAACGAACTCACAGGTAAACAATTCGCAATGATTATAGAAGTAAAGGTTATTGAACCGACCGAGGTCTATTATAGCTGTTTATAAACCGAGGGCTTAAACATTGTTATTAGACAGCAAAGGAGGTTTTCTATTGGGATTTTAATTTGACGTAAGTAATTGGGAACAGTGATGTATACAGGTTGTAGCACCGATTTTCGTGATGGGGTATTCGTGACAGGGGCGGATCCAGACGAAAATCTGACGGTTGCAAATATGCGACGACACCAAATTAAGGGGGGCCGGTGGCACGCCCCCCCGGAAATTTTTTGAAATTTGACACCTGTTAATGCCATTTCCTGCATTCTGATCGGATGTTTTAAACAAATTCTTCAGCATGCGGGGATCAAATAATAAACCAACAAGACGCAAATATGATATTACACGTGTAAAATTGTCTTATAACATTCAAGTGAGGTTTCCATATTATATATTGTCTGCACGAGCCCTCAAAATTGAAAGACTGCGTTGGCGATAGCAACGATCATATAATTCACATTGAACTGCGGTCGTAGAACTGTAATTGTAATGATCGCCGATTTTATATCTCGGCGATCGCTCTCATTGTGATAGTTGTTTACAAATTGCCGTGATCGCTTAGTTTACTTTATTTTAGATCAAGCAAGTAAGGCAGTATGCATAGCAATTCTACAGGAAACAAGCTCTATTAAACTGTTTACAAAACTTAACGTATTAACGTCGATATAAATAGAATGTGATTTATCAATTTACCTTCTTCCATCACTGTACTCATTGTACTTAATATTCCAATCGTATCGTCGGTTAATCTTCTATTCCAGTGAACAAGGAAAACATCTTCAGTATCAACCGCAGAGTAGAATTAAAGTTTAATCATTTTAAATATGTTTACCAAGGCATGAACCAGCACACGCTTCTTACATCTATATCTCGATCACCGACGCTGTGCGAGCAATCGCTGTCTCCTGCGTTAGTCAAGAAGCAACCATATTGGCTTGCAACCGTCAGAATTAGTCAAGAAGAAATGCCATTGGCTTGCAACCGTCAGAAATCTCTTTTCATTGGCTTGCAACCGTCAGTTTGAATTCACGGTTGTAGGCCAACAGCTTTCCGCAGCAGGTCAGTGGGCAGGTCAGTGGGCGCGCCGAACGATCCTTGGGACTACTTCAAGTAACTCACAATGTAAGGGATTAGATTTGATTAGACGATCTAGGAGACACCAGGTAATTATTTCGCGTGTATATTCATCTGTTTCTTTGCAGCTGTGGTTATATAAACCAGGATAAATCAAGACTGATGAATCAATGGTGAATTAAGACCGATGAATTGAATTAATATTAGTTAAGAAGTCAGATCTTTGATCAAAATCTGTTTCAGTCAAAATCTGACTGTTGCTCAAGCAACCTCTGCAACTGTCTGAATCCGTCCCTGCGTGATATACATCCTGCGGTATGGATCAAAGAAAACCAAGCCTATAAGATAAGCCTATAATTGTGTTATAGACAGCCGGCCAACCTCGATAAAAGTGTCTCAAAAACATCGTTAATGGCATTTTTTGTTACAAGCAGGTAACCATGCCAGATAGTATCGGATAGTGTATATTTTGAAGGTGAGGGGGTTACCAGTCTTAATTTTAAATTTATATACTAAAATTTTTGGGTTTTTTAAAGGCACACTGAGATGAATGGGATTTCGATTGGAGTGATGTAAGCTATACGTAGGTGTTCTATTTTGAAAGACTCGCTTCAGAGCGTTATCCAATCAGCGTGCCTCCAGTTCTGGTTAACCTAATTCGCATAACTCACAATCATAAACAAACAAGAAATATCCGTGAATACACCTAAATATAGCACTTCGAAGAAAAGCCACAACAACGTAAGCTTGCCAAGAATCAGAAATTTATTTGATCTGGTAGATACAGAGAAATCTCACATTCGTAAATTACTTCGTTTTATTTTGGTAATTTGCCGATACCGCCATGTACGTACGTAATGTTAAAACTGAGCTTTTGTGCTACAGTACAGTGTTGCTTGGATATCTTCAGACATTTAACTCACCGGATGAACAGTGCTATCTTGTGTTACACGGATGGCAACGGGCCTAGTCATCTTGATTAAGATCTAAGCTACATTTCTATGGTGGTTACCTGTTTGTAACAAAACGTTGGCTGCTTGTTATGGCTGTTCTTCGAAGTGTTATATTTAGGTAAATTTGCGCCATGTTTCTTGTTTGTTTATGATTGTGAGTTATGCGAATTAGAATAATCAGAACTTCAGGCACGCTGATTGGATAGCATTCTGAATTTAGCCAATCCAGATAAAACACAAACGATTAGGCAGCACTTTACAGATATCCCATCCATCACATTGTGCTTTTAAAAAGCTACAAATTTTAGAATATAAATCAATAATTATGACTGGTAACCCCCCTTACCTTCAAAATATGCACTATTTGACGATATGATTTATCATGGTTACCTTCTTGTAGCAAAAAATGCCATCAAAAGTAATATTTTGAAGCCTTGGCCAGTCGTCTGCTATGGATGGGACTACTCGAAATGGTGAATTAGTAATAATAATTAAATAATTAATCAATAAAGTAGCACTAAGCTAGTTCATTACATATTTCACATTTACGATTTTCATATTGTAGTTAGCGTATATGTCACATCTCTTAACAATAGACATTAACAGATATCATCTTCATCGCCAGAAATCATAACCGTCGCGCCCGCCGTGGGTAGTCAGCGGTAACACCCAAAGGATAACATTTTATTTGATTATATTTTGTTCAACATTTCGCGCCTATGCGTCTACTCCGAACGTTTTCTCAAGAAATAATCCACTGTAGAAGTTATAAAATATATTGGCAGAAAGATAATTCACCTTGCTACAACATACGTACAGTTTATCCGACCAAATAGCTTAGTTTCCCTAAAAAAAGCGAAATACCGAACATGTCCAAATCATAATAGCGGCCGCTATTATGAATTTTTTTTCGTATGTATTATAATCTGTCTTGTCCGGATGTTTTCTCGGGAAGTAAACCACTGTAGTAGCTTCAAATATACTGGAAGAAAGATAATTCATCTGGCTACAATATACGTACAGTTTATCCGACCAAATAGCTTAGTTTTCTTAAAAAAAGTGAATTACTGAATATGTCCAACACGAACTAGAGATGCTTGTTGAACGTCCCGGGTATTCCAGGGTGAAATCGTGCGGCCGGGAGAAACATTCTCATGTAAACTCGGGATGAAAAACGGAAAAAAGCACTTTTTTAAAAAAGTAAGATCAATTTGTTCCCTAGCAATGTTTAAGTACTTGGAATTGAAAGCTCTAGTCTTCATGTGTACGTCCTGGGGATCACATTTTGTCGTCCGAGCTTTGCTTTTATTAAAAAGTTCACTTGATTTAGGTAACTCGACGGAAGTTTATAGTACCCAATTTGTAAGGAGAAGAGCGACGAAAGCGCTCATCGAGAAAAGTAAGATCAATTTTAAACATACAAGAATGACTGTTACTCCTAGATGTTGTTTACATGCCTTACTCCTCTACTGGGGGTCATATTTTTATATTTTTTTGTGTATAAATGATAGAAATTGGAATAAAAGGACTTTTTCAAAACATTTTATTACATTGAGTGAGTTCGCAACATTCGCCTCAGGGGCCTGGTGCGAGTGTAATATTTCAGTTGATAGTTATGATTTCTGGCGATGTATACTTGCACGTACGTTTAAATTATCTGAGTCTCAGTAGTTCGATGGTTAGAGCGTCTCACCGACAATCACAGGGTTGTGGATTCGTGTCCCGCTTGTGAATTCAATTTTTTCTCTGGTTAAAATAGATCGAAGAACATTTACACTTAATTCAATTATTGGTTTGCTTAATTCTATTTTGTTTAATTTGCCAGGTGAAATCATTGGCAAAACACACTCTCTTCAAATATTAGAGGTTGGTGATAAAGTAAGTACAGTCTCTGTTTGGATTAAAGATGATAGCCCGGCAAATAACTTTAAGGAAAACCATAATGAATACATAATATTTCAAAAAATTTAATTTAACTAACATATTAACATCTTCAGAGTGAATAAATTATTTACAGAGATTGATATTAAATAGCTCACTGATATATAGACGGTGACAGAGGAGTAA
>OZ036002.1:16165880-16220880 GCA_964035015.1 Corallium rubrum
TGTCACTGCTGTCACCGTCTATGTATGTATCAGTTAGCTATTTAATATCAACCTCTGTAAATAATTTATTCACTCTGAAGATGTTACTAGATTTGTAACAAAACGCCAGCATTAATTTTTTTTGAAATATTATGTAATCATGGTTTCCATAAAGTTATTTGCTGGGCTATCGTTTTTCTAACAAAACTGCACTCCCCTCCTGGATTGGATTGGTTTGGTTTGGTTTGGTTTGGTTTGGTTTGGTTTGGTTTGGTTTGGTTTGGTTTGGTTTGGTTTGGTTTGGTTTGGTTTGGTTTGGTTTGGTTTGGTTTGGCGTAGGTTAGTTGAGACGAGACGAGACGAGATGAGATGAGATGAGATGAGATGAGATGAGATGAGTATTGACTGAATTTGCACTGCTTCATAATTGCTTCATACAAATTCTAGGTGAGTAATCCTGTCAAGCTCTTTCAAACCCAACGTAAAGGCTGTTTGCCTGTGTTGCAAGAAACTGCGTGATTATTTTTTATTATTTGTTATTAACTATATTATTTTTTTGTTTGTATAATCACCATTAGTCTGGGAAGAAAAGAGCAGAATTTCGAAAGCACATTCAAGTTCGAAAGAAAAGAGCTTTAGCAGATCTTTTTAAGGCCTTAAGTAAATTAGGTAAGTAACAATTTCAAACATGAGCTGAAAACAAAGGAAATGAATGCTGTGTCGATGGTTTGAATATAGGATGAAGAAATTTCATGTAATGTGTCAAACAAGAGAAGGAGTGTTTCATCAGAATATCCATGCACCTCGAAGTTTTTATTCAAAAATCACGGCTGCACATGTTGGAATTGGCCATTTGCACGATGACATGAATGGCGTTGGGTGACTAGAACTACGAGAATGCTTTTCTAGTATTCTAGGGTTTCGGCCAATAGTGATGACTAAAAAGGAACCCGTCTTGTCCTTTCAAAATATGTTGTCAAATGTTTTTTTTCCAAAAAGCTAGAGGTTAACCAGATTTCTGATTAGGGTTTGGGTTTATGTTGTGGTACGGTATTAAAAATTGCTAAAATCTTGAGATTCACTGAAATTTGACCGCAGATTTAAAAAAATACAAATTTGACGACATATTTTGGAGAAAGCCGCGAAAGGACTGAACCGGTCCTTTTGAGTCATCCCTTTTAGCCAAAGCCCTAGAATACTGACAAAGCATTCTGGTGGTTGTAGTCACCCAACGCAATCTCACGTCATCGTGCATGTTGGCTATGCTTCTTGTGTCTGCTGAACACCTCTGCCAAACGTTCTGCGCATGCGCGACGTCCGAGCTCGCACCTAAAAAAACAGCGGGAAAACGCTGAAATATTTGAACTGGTCCGAGAGTCCGTCACAACAGTTAAAATTATGAGCATACTACGAAAAAGTTAATATACACTTAATGTCTGCTACCGAGGGAAACAGTTAGTTTTGTTTTCCCGAGAGTCTAACTGTTTCCCTTGACGAAGTCGAGGGAAACATCGAGACTCGAGGGAAAACAAAACTAAATGTTTCCCGAGTGATCAGACATTAAGTGCTTTGTTATATAGAGTTTCGCTGAATAATTTCGATGTTTATCCATGGAAAGTACACAAAACACAAACTGAAAGACTTACCAAAACATTTCGCCTGGCTCCGTAATTTCACTTTAACCAAACAAATATGAGTCTCAGAAGAAAAGAACAGCAATACATTTCTCCAGTTAATCTTCACACATGCTTTAAAGACCTATAAATATTCTTTTTTCCGTATCAAACAACCTTTTGTTTATAGGATACCGTTAGGAGTTCAAAGTTCTAGGGGCAACAACTGAGAACTTATTGCCCAAGCAGACAATAAGTTCTCAATTGCCCGCTCGGTATACGTTGAAATTTAGCTAAGGTCATGTGACCACAAACCAACCAATGACAGTCATCGTTGTATCCAGCGAAACTCTTGCTATATAACAAGATAGGTAATTTGTCAAATTATGGCTTCAAATGGCTTCTTTGTCAATATTGTAACATATTCTGAAATGACTCCTTCGTAATTTTTATGATCGTTTTTCCAAAACACAAATGAATAGTCGACTCTTACTTTGTCTTCACTGTCTAGTTGTTGTTGCCACAGCTAGTTCCCACTTCTCTTGCAATGTTTACTCTAGCAAATTCACGCATACGCCAACGTTTGGCAGCGGTGTTTGTCTGATGTATTACTTTAAAACTCTTAAATAATTCATTTGAGAAAAACACAAGGGAAATCATTATCATGTCGGTTGTTTTTTATCTGGTAGACAAGTCTTCTGATTTCCATAAACTTTTGCTTTTTCAAAATTATTATACACAGTGAACTTGCCAAATGGGTCGTTTTTGAAGCTATTCAAAACACTAGCATGCAGCATGTGTTTTATCAGATCTAAAACACTCGTCTATCACTTCGTGTTTTAAATCTGATAGAACACTGCTGCTTATATGTTTTAGATATTACGTGAAAGGTTTTTTTTAGTTGAATATGAATGTGGTGCATACTTTAAGTATTGATTGCAATACATGACCGCGTGCGAATGATAAACAGATTGGGAACAAACATGTGTAGAAAAACTTCTTATGATTTTAACGGACTTGTTTGCGAGTCGCTGCCTGATAATAACTATGTACGTATATCTTTTCTTCGTTTGTTTTTTGTAAGGTTTATCCTACAGGAAGGGAATGACTTTACGTCAACAAGAGGCTCTAAAAGACCCCATGTTGGTGGAATGTTGTGACCTAGCTTCGAGAATAACAAACAGTGATAAGATCATTAATAACACGTATGTTTACTTCAATAAACATTCATTTGTTCTCGATCCCATTTAAAGTGCGCCCATGCTTCAACCCCAAAATTGATTTTCTTTTTCGGAAAGAACAAAGATAGTGAAGGTAGCGTGCTGCGTAGGCAGTGTTGAAACAACAGTCGAAATATAATTGAAAGGATGAATATGTTTGCTTGGATATGATAATTGAGTGTAAATGTTCTTCGAGCTATTTTACTCAGAAAACTTTTCTGAGTTCCCAAGCGGGCTCGAACCCACAACCTTCTAGACGCCAGTGAGACGCTCCAACCGTTGAGCTACTGGGACTCGGATGATTTGAACGAAGGTTGGGTTCGATGTATGACATTATATACTGTGTATATGTGCAAGTTTTAGGCTATGTTGAAAATTAAGAATATTGTATGAAACGAGATGATACATGCAATGAATATTCTTAACAGTGGTAGCCTACTGGGGCTGCTAACTATGCTGGGGTCATGAACCCCACCTCCATAAAAAGGTGAATAAGACCAAAACTGCAAGATAGAGGGCCTACCAAGGCTTCAAAATATTACTTTTGGTGGAATTTTTTGTTACAAGTAGGCAACCATGCTAAATCATATCGGATGGTGTATACTTTGAAGGGATGTTGGCAGTCGTAATTATTGATTTATATACTAGAAATACATGAATGCAACAACCCCTCGCCCACTTTTACATGCTTTTTTGAAACACCCCCCACCCACCCACCCCCTGATTAAAAAAAGCACTCCTGATTATACAGCCAATATAAAAACAAACAAATATAAAAACAAATGATATTAAATCTTTGGGATATTAAATTATACAATTTATGGATAGGTCGATAGGATGACAAAACTGATTTAAATCATTTAATGAAAGTTGAACATATCAAAGCAAAACTTAGATTTCATTATTAAATTCTGGTTGTAAAAAATATATTGTTTTTAGGAGGTTTCAAAAGGGATTATTTCTAGCAAGCCTTCAAATGGCTTCTCTATGCATGTACATTTTGCAAAGGCAGAATTAAAAGTTGACAGCTCAAAAATTACATTTATAATAGAGTCTGAGATAAAAACAATTCAGTAGAATCGGATTCCAGAAAGAAGTATTAAACAGACAACGTTTCAGTCGAAAACTTGGAATCACAGCCAAGAAAACCGACAAAGCCCACGTCCACCACGGTTAATATAAGCGTGATATAAGCCTAAGATAGTGTTTTAAGTTAGTTTTAGTTAAGCTGACTGATGGTTAATTTGGACGAGCAAAGGGAGAGCACGAAAACGTGAAGCTGCATGTATATTGTTTTAGGACATAAGGACAAAATACAAATCCCCTACCGTTATAAACTTGAAATTCTGCAATTCAGATCGAGGTTTTGTTTACCATACGGCGTTTGGTTTCTTCAGGACCTCTGGTTTCGCTTCAACATATATTAAACCGGCTGTTTGTATCCTTTCCTTCGTTGTTCTCTTTTATTATTTAAGTAGAGCAGGCTCCATTTCGTTAAACGAAAGCAAAATACTGACAGATTTTTAGTTTTCTTGTCGCTAGTCACCAGTGTCCAACTATTCTTACCGCGTGACACCGTACCAAACATATATATATATAAATAAATAAATAAACTATTTCCCAGATTTCGGCTCCCTCGCTTTTTCTACACGCGTGTAAAATGGACTCCACGCGTCTCGAGATTAGCACCCTCACCGGGCTCCGGGCCTTCGGCCCGTCGCCCGGCTCGGGGACTAAAATTTCGAGCTTTTTGAGAGCACAATGTCATGGATGGGATATCTGTAAAGTGTGCCTATTTACGTTTGTGTGTTATTTGAATTACAAATTCAAAATGCTATCAATCAGCGTGCCTGAAGTTCTGATTGTTCTAATTCGCATAGCTCACGATTATAAACAAACAAGAAACATTGTGCTAATTCGCCTAAATATAACACTTAGAAGAACATCCACAACAATCTGAAAACTTTTTGTTACAAGCAGGCAACCAGCATAAAAATGTAGCTTAGACATTGATCAAGATGACTAAGCCGGTTGCCATCCGTGTATCACAAGATAGTACTGTTGAACCGGTGAGTTAAATGTCTAAGGATATTATGAGCAATACTATACTATAGTACAAAAGCTCAGCTTTATAACAGTAGATAGATGGCTGTATCGGCAAATTACCAAAATAAAACGATGTGCTCCAAATTAGAGGTCTTCCAAAGTCCAAAACCAGATCTAATAAATTTCTGATTGTTGGCAAGTTTACCTTTTTGTGGCCTTTCTTCGAAGTATTATATTTAGGTGTATTCACGCCATATTTCTTGTTTGTTTATGATTGTGAGTTATTCGAATTAGGTTAAGCAAAACTAGAGGCACGCTGATTGGATAGCATTCTGAATTTAGCTAATTCAAATAAAACACAAACGTAAATAGGCAGCACTTTACAGATATCCCATCCATCACATTGTGCTTTCAAAAAGCTCTAATTTTTAGTATATAAATCAATAATTACGGCTGCCAACACCCCTCACCTTCAAAGTATACACTATCCGTTACGGTTTAGCATGGTTGCCTGCTTGTAACAAAAAATGCCATCAACGGTGCTTTTGAGACAATTTTATCGAGGTTGGCCAGCCGTCTAAGAGTTGTGGCACGAAACCTAAGGAAAGAGGAAAGAGGAAAGAAAGAGTACAAAGACAGCTCGACACTGCTGAAGCCAGTGCCGGAGCTGGTATTAAAAAACCGTTAATCTAAAAGGAGAAGAGCTGCTTCCCCTGGTAAAAACACCACAAAGAGCCTTCGGCTAACAAATCTGTCTCAAAGGATTCGCCTTGTTAGGTAAATCACGAGGCTGCAAGCCGAGTAGTTTTTTTTGTTTTCGAATGTTTTACAAACACGAGAGAACATTGAAAATTTGCACCATCCAAGTATCAAATTATCTGTGCACAAAACTCTCGTTCATCGAGCGCGAACAATTTGTGACGAAGAACATCTTTAGGATCACCTTAAGTTTCTGCCTCATCCCCAGTCGCTTTTCAGGAATGAGATCTGGGGTCGATCATTTAGGAAATTTGCTGAGTGGCGAGAGGGAAGGCAGGAAGGGGAAAAGGGGAGAAGCAACTAGCAAATCCTGCGGCCAAGATGGCGTGTTCTGTAATGGCGGATCGAACAGAAATTTGCGAGAATATTTACACCCCTTCCACGATGCGTACCAAGCGCACAAAATCATCTGTCCAGAGGTTCAATGCGTTGAAAAGTTTCTATTCTTCGAAAAGAGCGGACTAGGTCAATAGTTTCGAATAATTCATGAGAGGGAGGTCACCACAAAAGATTTGGAAAAATGTGCTTTAACCATGCATGCGGCATCCACATGGCCGAGAAACGTTGAGATACATAGCGCATGAATATTTCATATAGTTCGTGCTTGAATGATCTGTTTTTGAAATGAGATATATATACATATATATTAGCATATGTTATAAATATTTATATATTTTTTGTAATTCCGATAAGGCCTTAGACGGTTATTGCTTCATGGTTGTTCTTGGTTGATCATCTGAAGTCAACAATACATCAAAACTATTAACCTGATCGCTCAGTTGCAGAAGATCGATGTTTCAAGTAAAATATGTAAACAACTCCCAACACTTACCGCCGTAAAGACTCAAATCGCTCATGGAAACTTCCAAATCTTTGCAAGAGTCATCAGAAAAGTCTTCTAGTTCCAGTAAAGGACCACTGTTATCAAGAGATTCCGCCATTTCCTAAATCAAGCCTTTTTTCACAGTTTCAAACAAATTTGCAACTTTTTGACACAGGATTTAGCAGGCTCTTCCCCTCTCTCACCTGGCATTCCCATCAACCATTGCGCGCGCTCTGTGCTAGTTCCCTGGCTTCACAAACGCGATCGAGCTTTTAAGTTTGGTTTTAACTAACAACAGTTTTCTTGAGAAAATGATTCAATCTTCTATGACACCTTCGGTACATCTGGAGCGAAATACTTAGCCCAAGGATGAACCACCTTCAGTTTCTCTTCTGTACATGGGACCAGCATTCCACCATAGTCAATAGAGATATTGTCTGGAAACTTGGCGAAACTCGGCGAACTATAATGAGCTGCGATTTTATGTTGAACCGTACTTTACACCGTACACATTCTTTGTTTTAGGTTTATTAATATTTAAATAGCACGGTTGAGTGATTGAACTGATACGTTGCTATTGGATAATTCGTTCATTATACTAAAATACAATGGGCTCATTGACCGTGCACCATGCGCAAAAATGCATAAAGGCGAACAAAAAGATAGAACAACGACCTTAGCTGAGTTTCCAGACCATATTTTGAATGACTATGATTCCACAAGATTGAGAGGATTCTAAATGGTGCTGGTATGAAGGTATTTCACAGTGTCAACGCAAATTGTTCAAGGTACTTTTCACACATAAAGATGATGTGGGTAGCTTATTTGAGCCTGGAGTTTATCGCATGCCGTGTGAATGTGTCTTGGTGTACATCAGGGGAACAGGAAGGAATCTCTCAACTCGCCTGAAGGAGCACAAGACATGTTGCATAAAAACCCAACATGATAAATCTGCTGTTGCCAAACACGCTTGGAAGTATGATCATCGTGTCAAGTGGGAAGAGTCGTTGCTCTTTGCCAGCGACAAGCAATAATACTTCACACGAAGAACAAGAGAATCTATTGAGATTGCAATACATCTCTCTTGAGGGACAACCATTAAACGGCACGTGGTGTGCTCTTTTCGGAAAACAGTCTTGAATTTGTTTTTCTAATTAATAAAATTAATGTGATACGCCATTGTATTCTTACATGATTTAATTGAGCAATTGCCTAGTTTATAAATGACGTGAGCCAACAGCTTATTGTTATTGTTCTGATGAAGGCCTGAGTCAATAGGCCGAAAGCTTAGCAAATAAATATTTTATGTGGTTTTTCCACAAAACTTATCTATATGATATCTATTTTATTTTTGTCGCATAAATTCTGAAGAATTGTGAGCGCTTTACCGGAATCACCGCTTAACGTGTGTATGTTTCTCCGGGGTTGTTTTAACGAAATAGACAACAAATAAAGACGACTTTCAAAAGAACTGAAAAATATATCTGAAAGAAATCTCAAACAAGAAAGAATAAAAACAATGAAATGGGAAGTAAATATGGTGTCGTCATGTTTTTATAACTAAAAGTCAACCTGACGAATGGCGTGAAATCCTTTAATAGACGTAAGAAGACCCTTACCCCGTTGCTATAAAAACGTTTTAGAACTTTTGAATCAAAGCAACGATTCTTTGGGTCAGCGGGAGGTCAAACAAAACTTCAAAATGGCGCGAAGTATGAATGTTCAACAGCGATGTTCGCTGTGGAAAATGCTTCACAATTCGCACAGGAGAAGTGAACACACTTATTTTTCCACGTAAACGACGAGTGCTCATGTTACAACTTTGCTTTCTGATAACTCTACTTATTTTGTCACGTAACAATACAACTAATATTGTCCGTTTCCGTTCATGCCTCATCGTTTATCACGACGTGAGATGGACTGCTTCAATCATGTTTGGAATACATACTCGAATGCTCGTTTAAAAAAAAAACGTTTCAAGTATCCAAAGATACATACAGGTACATCCTTGGAAAAATGTAGCACGAGTCAAGGCAAAAGTATTTTGTGCTTTGAAAACAGGACTCCCAAACCAGGAGTTAATAAAAAGGTTCAAAACTATCCGATTTGGCGAATAAAAAGTACTCCACTGTCGGAGTTAAAATAACTCCTGAATTTTGGAGTTAAAATAACCCATATTAGGGAGTAAAAATTACTCCGGTTTCAGGAGTAAAAAAAAGACCAAAACCAAAAAAGGGGGAAAACGTTGCACCTCACCCGAATCGATCCCCCGACGTCGATTACACAGAGCGTGTCTAGAAGTCGACTTACCCTTGTTTACTTACCTTATCCACTGCGCCATCCGAGCTGGCTTATAATTATAGCAAAGACTAAAATTCATTGTTTATAACCTAATTTTCGCCAAGAACCAATTACTTTGTAGCACTCTGAAGGTCAGTGGTCTATTAATATTTATAATAAACACTCTTCTGTTTTGGACAAAATGTTTTCCGAGTCTACCAAATCCAACTCAAAGAACGTTTTCTCAAAGTCAATTTAGCAGATCTACTAAAACATTAATACCCATATAGACAAAGGACAGAACTACACTATACACAAAGGATTTTTAAATGGATTAAAAGAAAAGCCATATATTTTCTTGCCGAATTAGTCTGTCACTCTTCATACTTTACAAAGTCAAAATATGGAGAAAAAAATTTTACTCTTAAAGGGGGAGTTAAAATAACTCCCTAAAAATATACTCCCCCGAAAGAGTTAATTTAACTCAAGTTACTCTTGACGCCATGATGTTTTTAGATTTCCCAGTCCCTCACACGCGTCAAAAAATAGTGTACTGCGCATGCTCTCATTAAATCCATATCATAATTTATCATATTAAATTTAAATTATGCATTTTGTTTGGCTCATGAGGAGATCGACGTTTGACCCAGGGACGATCTTCAGACGTTCTATCCGTCAGCGTCCGACGGATAGAACGTCTCAGACGGTCCAAAAACAATCAGTCGAACTTAACTCAGTCAAACGTCGATCTTGTCATGAACTTAATTTGAAGAATTTAGTTCGTCTCATGTAAAGTTCGACGTTTGACTTGGGCTTAAAAGTTTATCCAAACTACAATTATTACAGTAGCAATACACTCAAGTCAGGGGCCGTATTGGCATTGGTAATTATGCACATTGTGGTTGAATTATTTGGTATTTGCTTATGTATTAAATTCGCAACTTGAAAGTGATACGTTCGTATTTATAATAAGCCCTGAAATTTGATTCTCCAAGTTTGATAAATCTTTAGTCAAGAGTTCTACAACGTTTCTACCATCCTTCACGCCGTCGCTCTTTATTTGTAGATTTTCACATACGGCGTTAGACACAGTAAATTAAAGAAGCGACCGATTTTAGCCAGCTTGGGAATAAAGGGTTAATTAAGCTTTCTGATGACATGACTGATTGATGTTGTATTGTGTAAATAGAGCCCGGTAAATTGAGATTGTATATTTCTAGTCGAGTCCCTCACTCTCCTTAAATATGCATATACTTGTGTTGGATGATCTTGTTGCCTAAATTTGTTTTATTTGTTTTCAGTAAACATCCAGTTAGACGAAGTATTCTTGCTACATTAAATAATGGCTTGGAATATTATCAGAAAAGTGTTGCCTGTTCGGCAATTCTACACAGTGTTCTTCCCTCGCCATCGAAGGTAACAGCACAATATCACACAAGACAAGACAAGACAAGACAAGACAAGACAAGACAAGACAAGACAAGACAAGACAAGACAAGACAAGACAAGACAAGACAAGACAAGACAAGACAGGACAGGACAGGACAGGACAGGACAGGACAGGACAGGACAGGACAGGACAGGACAGGACAGGACAGGACAGGACAGGCCAGGCCAGGCCAAGCCAGGCCAGGCCAAGACAGGCCAAGACAGGCCAAGACAGGCCAAGACAGGCCAAGACAGGCCAAGACAGGCCAAGACAGGCCAAGACAGGCCAAGACAGGCCAAGACAGGACAAGACAAGACAGGACAAGACAAGACAGGACAAGACAGGACAAGACAGGACAAGACAGGACAAGACAGGACAAGACAAGACAGGACAAGACAGGACAAGACAGGACAAGACAGGACAAGACAGGACAAGACAGGACAAGACAGGACAAGACAGGACAAGACAGGACAGGACAGGACAGGACAGGACAAGACGAGACAGGACGAGACAGGACGAGACAGGACGAGACAGGACGAGACAGGGCAAGACAGGGCAAGACAGGGCAAGACAGGGCAAGACAGGGCAAGACAGGGCAAGACAGGACAAGACAGGACAAGACAGGACAAGACAGGACAAGACAGGACAAGACAGGACAAGACAGGACAAGACAGCGCGATATAACACAGTACAACACAATAAAACACAGCACACAATACAGCATAGCCTACGTCATAGCCTGGGTGGCGTCCTTTTCCTAGGAGCGTCTGTCACGCAGACTAAACACAACACAACTCAACGTAGCCCAACAGAGCACATCACGGCACATCACTACACCACACCACACCACAGAACAACACAAGCGACGAGACAACAGAACACAGCACAACGCAGCACAAGTCAAACACAACAACACAAACACGCTACAAACAACACAAACGCGACAAACACAACACAACACAACACAACACAACACAACACAACACAACACAACGCAACGCAACGCAACGCAACGCAACGCAACGCAACGCAACGCAACGCAACGCAACGCAACCAACGCAACGCAACGCAACGCAACGCAACGCAACGCAACGCAACGCAACGCAACGCAACGCAGCGCAACGCAACGCAACGCAACGCAACGCAACGCAACCACAGCTGCTGGTGTAGATAGCATCTCTAGTAAAATTATCAAGTTAGCATCACCTATAATTTCAAGTTCATTAACTTATATCTTTAATCAAACTATTACGTTATGCTCTTTTCCCAATGAGTGGAAAATAGCCAGAGTAACACCACTTTATAAAAATGGCCATGGAACGAATTCTCCATAATCAATTATATAATTACTTGACCGAAAATGAGCTGCTTTCTGAAAATCGTTTGGTTTTCAAAAGTTCCATTCTACTGCAACTGCATTGTTAGATTGTACCAACAGCTGGTATATAAACATGGACAGAAAATTGTTTAATTTAGTAGTATTTATACATTTAAAAAAAGCCTTTAACAGCCTCCAGCGAAACGATAAATGATGTCGAAGTTACAATGAATTCAGACTTAGAAAACCTCAGGAAATGGTTAATAGCCAACAACCTTAGTCTAAATGTAGCAAAATCTGAATTTATGTTGATCGGATCAAAACCAATGATAAATAGTGTCTCAGATACGCAGATAAACGTCAATATAGAAGATAAACCAATTAAACAAGTGTTTGAATGCAAGACTCTAGGGGTAACTGTCGACCAACATTTATCTTGGAAAAACAATACTAAAAATATCTCCAGAAAATCACATCAGGATTAGGTTGTAACAATGCCATTGTTCAACCGTACTTCAACTATTGTTGTGAAGTATGTAATGTGTTTGGTGAAACGCAGTCTGCACGATTACAAAAACTTCATAACATAGCTGCTCGAATTATATACTAGAAATACATGAATGCAACAACCCCTCGCCCGCTTTATATGCACTTTTTAACCCCCGACCCCCTATCAATATGGATTTGTTAACATATATATAGATAGATATATACAAACAGGTTTCAGAATTGCTTTCAGCTTTTCATCTCGCGTGTAAAGTGGACTCCACGCACGTCGGGATTAGCACCCTCACCGGGCTCCAGACCTTCGGCCTTCCGCCCGGGCTCGGGGATAACAAATATGAGCAATGAAGTTGATCACAAAATTGCGTTAAGTGCATTAGAATGGCAATCACTTGAAGCGCAAAGAAAAAAAGCCAAAGCTAAGATCATGTTTAAAATTTTAAATAATATGGGACCAAAGAGTCTCACAAATCTTTTCACTTACAAGAAAGAGATGTCAAGTTACAATCTTCGGAACATCTCATCTGCCGTTTGTTTGCCACAACCACGTACAAATAGCATGAAGAAGACTTTCATGTTTGATGGGGCATCTATGTGGAACTCTTTGCCCAAAGAAGTTAGGGGAGAGCAAGTCTCTGTCGTAGTCTGAACGCAAAATCACTACTCATATCATGAAATAACGTTTTGTAAATAAAATATGTAAGTAATGAGAGTCTATTACTACCTTGACTTGCTCCAGGTCTCTCTCTGTGTCTTTCTAACGCGTGCACGGTCTGCGCGCGTTGGGGCTGCACATGCAGAGAGGGACTTGGAGCAAGTCAAATTACTACCTTATTACTATATTGACATGTTAGCTACTCGAACCGTTCTTTACTGTTGTTACCTTATCCTATTTTATCGCTTTCCTTAATTAACACTACTAATTCTGTCCAATTGCTTGTCAAGATGAGCTCAGTTTTCTGTGCTTGAAGAAATAAACCAGACAAAGACTGTTTGGAATAATAATGGCTATGTGCGTGAGCACAAAGCCGGTTTAATTTTATAATCAATTATGTAATAATTATTATGACAAAATATTAAGTAAATTAATTTAGAGTTAGCACAGAAAAGGTGGGAGTATTAGAACGCCACAAGTCTCCTTTGGATAAAGGAGACAAACCCCACCCCATCGTGACAAGCAATCCACAGAAGGAACTATGGACTATATATATACAACCCATGAAATCCGCATAAAATTAAGTAAGAGTAAATTAAATTCATTTAAAGCAAACCATAATGCTCCATTTCTTGACGGCTAAGAAGCTCTCATTGCCAGCTGACAAGTCTTGCCCCTGCGTCAACTTGTCGGACAACGTCAGACCTAGCTGCGAACTGCGAGCCTTGCCCCTGCGTCAGCTCAACGGTGAACAGCTACAGACTGCAGACGTATATGAGAATAAATTCCCCGTCAAGTCTTGCCCCTGCATTGACGTGACGGAAAACAAGTATAGCTTAAAGAGGATAATTCAGGAAATTTTTACAATCATCACCAATACCCGTTTTTATCAGACTTGACCCAGCTAGGCACGCGAACCAAGACTGGGTGTACGAATATATTTTCGAAATGCGTCGGATTTCCAGCGACCCATCAGCCGTATTTGCGCATCTGAAAAGCCGCATTCCGCTGCGGAAGTCGCTGCACCAATTCGAAAGCTATGGCCCTTATATTTGGATGAATCCAACCCACACCGCCGAAACACTAAGGTGAGATGGGTTGTGAATAGTTGCCGCGAAACAGCCTGGCCGTCAATGGTTCGAAAAAGTGGACCATCAGAATAGCCACGCTGAGAAAAATAGTGTAGTAGGATCTGCACTGGACAGATATCTGGACGACGAGTAAGGGTGATGGATACCCCAGGTTGATTATAGGAATGTTTGAAATTACGGAAAGTAATCTTCAAACCAGTTATAGCGCCAGAGTTGTCTACAACTTGAACAACCTGATTAAGATGAAGCACGGACGTTGACCGAGGGCAACTCGTGATTTCACCGATAGTAAAAAGGCAAAAAATGCAGTTGTGCACATCGCCCGGAATAAATACGACCTGTACTGGCTTGAACATAATGACGATGTTCGTTCTAATATATTACGAAGGATAGGAAGTGTTACAGGCAAACGTGTATACGTGAGCCAAGTTTTCCATATCCTTTCAACATTTCAAGGACCCAAAATACTTTAGTTGGGTCGTCAAAGCCAGCAAGTCGATGACAATAACCAAGAGCAGACACATATGTATTAGTTGTAGAGGGCGCGTAATTATGTTGAAACATATAGGCTATAAATAGTCCTAAATGCGAAGGCGGTATAGGAAGATGAACGACAGCCGATTGAAAAACCGATTTTGAGAAAATTGGCTATAAAGTTTCCAAGCCCGGCGATAAGTAGGGATTGATGATGGCTGCAAACTAGATTTCAAGAGTTGGGATGTTATAGTGGCCAATTCTGTGGCAACAGATGGTCTGGTATAACTGTTGGTGACATGTGTACCCCCACCGGCACTAGCTGTTTGAACTTCGAAACCTGTAATCGAGATAAAGGATCAGCTAAGACATTATTGATACCCGGGATATGGCGTGAGCGAAATAAAATATTAAACTTCAAACAGGCAAGCACCAGTCGGCGAACAAAGATCATAACAGTTGGATCACGTGAAGTTGCTTTGTTAATAATATCAACCAATGCCGCATTATCTGTAAAGAATGTGATACGCTGATTTCTCATCCTATCGCCCCAAAGAAGTACACTAAGTACAATGGGGTAAAACTCTAAGATAGTGATATTCAAGTTTTTCCACCGTGGAGGCCAAGCTCCGTAACACCATTCATTACTGAAAATGGCACCGTAGCCCAAACTAGCCGCCGCATCAGTATAGAGATTCAAACTAGCCGAATCAAGCCATATATCACTAAGAAAAAACGCGCGTCCGTTAAAATCCGCTAGAAAAGACTGCCAAATTTCGAGGTCTGCCTTTACTGATTTAGTAAGGCGAATGAAGTGATGAGCGGACTTCACACCCTTAGTTAGATCAATGAGACGACGCAAGAAGGCCAGTCCAGGGACAACCACTGAGCATGCAAAATTAAGTAAACCAGTTAAAGATTGAATTTCACGTAAAGTGACCTTTTTGCGGCGTCTAAATGACGACATTAAAAATATGCATTTCTCAGTTTTATCGGCAGGTAAACGGGCCTCCATGCGCAGGGTGTCTAGCTCGATGCCGGCAAACGAAATAATATTTTGTGGACCGACGGTTTTTTCCGGCGCCATAGGTATGCCCAAGTATTCACATAACGATAAGAAAGCAGCAAAGTTAATGCGACATAGGTGATAAGAACTAGCTGCCATAAGATAATCATCAAGTATGTGGATGAGATTCGATATCTTTAGATGTTTCTTAGCAACCCATTCGAGAGCAGTGCTAAACATTTCAAAAGTGCGACAGGAAGACACGCAGCCCATTGGCATAGCGCGGTCATAATAGTATTTTCCCTGCCAGGAAATACCTAGGAGATCATAATCTGAAGGCTGAATTGGGATAATCCGAAAAGCACTCTTAATATCTGTTTTGGCCAAAAAACTACCTCGTCCTGTTCGTTTGATTAATGCAATTGCATCGTCCACCCTGGCGTAAGTGACTGTTGTGTGCTCTTGAGCAATACCGTCATTAACAGAATCACCATTTGGGAACGACAAATGATGAATCAAACGATATTCCCCAAAGGCCTTCTTTGGAACAACACCCAAGGGCGACACACGGAAATTGTCGAAAGGAGGTTGATCAAAAGGGCCAGCGAGTCTATTGGCAGCCAACTCCTTCGAAAGTTTAGCACTAACAATCTCAGGGTTTTGTTGCGCGGACAAGAGGTTTTTCGCAAAATATGAGGTACGTGAACCTTCAAAATGAAGGGGAAAACCAAACTTAAAACCATAATACAAAGATGAAGTCAATCTCGAATCGTATCCACATAGCAAGGGTAATAACTTATCAATTTGAACTGGTGTTGGTAGGCCGAGACTTGGCCGCGGATGGCGATGGTTTGCTGAGAGGCCGTGAGGAACGAAAAGTACATCGAATTGACGGGTGTACTGCACCACATTTGTGGCATTGATGTTTGAAATTGCAGCCTTGGCAATGAAACCCTCGATGAAATTTCCGGCAAAACCCTTTAGGAACTAATGGTCCGGCTAGAGTAGACTGAAAACTATTGCGAGCAGCCTGAGGTTTTGGAGGCCGCGAATTATTGAAATGTTGTGCACGAATCCACAGTTCCCAATGAGTTGTACCCCAAGGCATCCCAGCTGGGTTGTTTTGACGCAAGAAACGAAATTGCGTGTCGTAAAATCGCCAATCGCCACCGCGCGCGGCCAAGTCCCGAACCACCTCGCCGTATTTCATTAACGCTGGCGCTTCCATGGGATATTTACCCGTGTAAACCCCAACGAAAATCTGAAACGCGGATGTCCATGTTTCAATGTTGGAAATTTGCCGGGTTTTTTGAGTTGGTTCCAAAGATAAAGTAGGTATCGAGGAACCTGTTTCAGCGCTCAAAGACAAGTGATACCGGGTGTCACCTGTCCCCAAGCTGAGCAATAAGCCAAAGTCGAAAAATTCATTAGCCCAAATCTTGGACTTCAATTTGCTATTCACTTGAGCCTCAACAGGTATGCTCACGGAATTGAAAACAGACATACCTGATGAGGTCGCTTGTGAGACCTCAACGAAATTCTCACCTGAAACATGTTGCAGAGCAGTTGCCACAGGCCCCTGCGTAGTGGCATCTGCTCGTACAACCATACCCGCTGAAACCAGAGGAATTTCTCTACTTTCAGCGGTCGACGTAGATGAAACTGGATGTGTGGCAGCATTCAGCGACGCGAGGACAGCCTGCGAAACCGCCGTTACAATACGCTGGACAGTCGAATCGGACAGGGCGGTATCTGAATGAGCAGCACTCGCGATTGTAGAACCTACGTTGTCGTCAGGCAAGGGAACAGTAGGGACTGAAGTAACGCGTCCGCTTTCCCGCTGTCGCGATGATGCTGGCCGTACATTAGTAGGTTGCGCTCTACGCTGAGATCGAGTGTTTCTACGGGTGGCAGGCATGGTTCTGAAAGAAAAAACTAAACCAAAACGGAGACAGGCAAGGCAAGTGAGTAATCATAATTTTCACATAGACATAGTAATCATAATGTTCACATAAACATAGCGACAAACACATAACACAGAAACTGAACAAGGCAGCAGGATAATCATGGCATACAACGATGGTAGTCGCATATTGAGAATCCCTTATAAATGCTGAAAAATATCTATGTACAAAGTGGGCAATCTGAAAACAACATATAACCGCACCATCCCAACAATATATTGATTTCAATGTGGGCATCTGAAAACATTTGAAATGTCCTATCCCACTTAGGCATACATAGTCTCTAACACAAGAACAGTGGCAAAATAGATCATCGCATAAACACTCAATGTATTGCGCGACAGTTTAAGACAAACAACTAGTTAATGCAGCCACGAATTCATGAATAAGTCTTGTGCAGAAAAAATGCAATGTATTGAAATCTCAATGTGGGCATCTGAAAACAGTTATGTTGCTCTAGCCCATAACAAACAAGACAAGCACAGACATCGCCACAATTATGTAGGCATGGGGAATACACAATATTCACATAACGTTATAAATTAGCATTTTTATGTAACAGATTATCAAGATCATTCGCTAATGCGCAAAACAAGGGTAACACATTGCCTCTGTATGTCAACGCTAAAATCACAATTGTCGCGACTGCTTGAAAGCAGGAACTTCCTCCTTCAAGTTTGATAAGGCGAATGACGCACGACTTCATGGCGTCATGCAATTTAACACGAAATCAATTAAGTATAATAGAATAATTCTATATATACGGAGGAAGATGAATAAAAACCATAATATATCGACTGAGAAAGTACGTCAAAACATGGCAAGCAAGAAATCATGTATAAACAAAATAACAAAATATCACATGATAACAAATTAGTGAAAAAGGTAAGGGCAAATGTTTAAATACCTAACATTTGTAGCCCCTTAAGGATTGCACCACGATAACTTCTGTACAGGCAATATTGGCCTTCCATATTACAATGCACGCCATCATGGCACAGCAGAACACGGTCTGTCCTAAAAAATTCCCGGTGCTCCCACAGAAAAACGCTGGGTTCGTCCGAAAGCACGACAGACAAATATTTGCGCAGAATATCTGCATTTGCGTTAAAGCCAGTGTCTGGTGCCTGAGAATGAGGGAGATACCTATTGATAACCTGACATACACCAACAACGCGTACCGCGTAGTGCTGGCGTAGAAATTGCGCCAGGTCATCGATATCCGAGCCAACAACTTCGGGGGCTAAATGGCTCAGATCCTTTGTCCCAATTTCCAATATGACAACGTCGGAGCTAAATTGCTGCACAAACTGCAAATCGAACTTGATCAGTTTGTCGACAGTGCGGCCACCCGTGCCCCGAAGAGCGATATACCCGGACTCGGGAAGGTGAAAATTTTGGCTCGCACGAGGATCAAAATTCCCTTCCAAATCTGTCCGCAAACGGCGAACAAAAGAGTGGCCAAGAATAAGAATTTTAGGAACTGAACCCGACATAGTAAATAAAGTATAATAAAGATAATGAATAAAAAATAATTTAGCAATATACCTTTTAAACAAAGATTTGCTTGAAGCTTCTGCTTGATCTGTAGAAGCCGACGTGCAGTAGGGAATGAACCGATCACACATATTACAGCTTTTATATAACCGCCAATTCCTATCCCGTTTTCCCGCGCATTGCGCTCATGTGACTACCAATATTCCCGCCATTTCTTTCACGTGACAAGTATTCCCGCCATTGCACTCATGTGACCACAAATATTCTCGCGCAAATAATCATGTAAAGAATAATCTAATTAGCTAATCTACAAACGGGAAGCAATAAAATCTTTATTGGTATGCCAATAATTCCTTTATTTGTCTTTTTTGTTGTACACGCCCGTCGTGGAAACCAGATTCTGTTGACGTTGTAAGCGTGTTTAAGTAAAGTTAACTATCTATCTACACAACCGCGACACTATACGACTCAACACAACCCAATGTAACGCAACACAGCACAGCACAACACTGCACAACACAACACACAACACACAACACACAACACACAACACACAACACACAACACACAACACACAACGCCAACACCAACGCCAATACCAACACCAACGCGAACACCAACGCGAACGCGACACGATACGACTCAACACAAGCCAATGTAACGCAACACAACGCAACAAAACACGGCACGACACGACACGACACAGAAAGCACAATAATTTAATATAAATACGTTTTGTGGAAAACCACATGAAATATTTTTTTGCTAAGCTTTCGGCCTGTTGACTCAGGCCTTCATTTATATTACATTTATTTATATTTATTTATTTATTTATTTATTTATTTATTTATTTATTTACTTATTTATTTATTTATTTTTTTATTTTTTTATATTACATTAACGCCATTTATTTATATTATATTACTTTATTTATATAACATTATCGCCATAAAAACTTTCAAAGAGTTAAACAACATAATTTGTTATCCATGAAGCTCGTTTTTGGGGGGAATGGTTAAGTTAACGAACTCTTTATACATTTGAAATTATTGACAACATTCGTATCAGTCGCGCTAAAGAACCGAGAACTTTTCTGTTGAGTGTAGACACTAGACATGCAGAATTATGAAGATCTAAGAAATTTAAAAAATATGACACTTGGCTTCGAACACTGAAACATTTTACATGACTGATTGCTATTTTAGTAATATGAAAAATCTGATTGTCTCAACCGGGAATCGAAAATAGGACTCCGAATCAACGCATTGGCGCTCTGACCAGTGAGCTATTGAGACCCGGTCAGGACAGTCAGATATCTTTATTGTGTTAAATCCTTTCTTAATTTCGAAAGTGATTGGTATTTGTGGCAACGATGTGTTTCACTTTTTGTTTGTTTTTCAATTTTTCAAACTTTCAGGAACTCAGCGTTGGTGATATTAATCGAATAAAAGGATTCTCTGAAGATTTACGGCGTATAACGCAAAGGCAAAGAATGAACTTATCGTGTGTTGGCACACTTTATTCAGATTTACGGTAAGTTCTACAGTACTGCTTAAGCTTAAGGACTTCGTTAAGGTTTGCAGGGTTGTTTCGGTAAAGCGCTCTCAATTCGTCAGAATTTATGCTACAAAATTAAAATAGATGTCGCTAGAAAGCTATTAATTTGCGATAAACACATGCCAATAATAATTGCGAATTTTTCAAGTAAAACCAGAGGGCTTCACTCGGGGCGACTTAAGAAGTTTTATTTTGTTCAAAACATTTTTTCGCAGTTCGATTCCGAGATAACTTTGTTTTTATTTATTGCCTTGTTTTGATTTTTTGACTTATTTTGGTCGAAAAACAGCATTTCCAACTTTGGTCGTCAATAAAATCAGCAAAACTCGGCATATCAAAAAACGCTGACACAGATTTATCTCTGCAAAAAAGATTTTGGACAAAGTAAAACGCTTTTTACTTGAGTCGCCCCGCGTGAAGCCTTCTGGTTTTAATTTAAAAATTCACAACTATTATTGGTTTGTGTTTATCGCAAAATCAAATACAACATTGTATTCTACAAATTAATACCTTTCTAACAACATCTATTTATTTTTGTTGCATAAATTCTGACGAATTGAGAGCGCTTTACCGAAATGACCCTGACGAAGACGTTAAGTGCACAATGGGCTTAAGGAGGGTCGCTAGAATGTTTATTGTGGGCCTGCGATATTTTTATTGTTGATCTGTTGCCTCTTTGGTTTTTCGTCTCCAGATCGGCCACGATCAGACCTGGAAAAAGGTATGATCCCGGGATTTTGAGGAACATTTGTTAAGAGTCTCAGATTGGGGGACCATTTTAAGACTGTATGAAATGAAGTTTGACGATTCACAGTTGTCTGTCATTTGGGATTTTAATCCTCATTGGGATTATGTAGTATATTGATATCACATACACAAGACTAATAATATAAACATGTATTCCAATTGTTCAACTCAGTTCCTATTAACACGCCTTTGCTCTAACTCGTGGTCTATACTACCGGAAGTAAGACTCGCCGATATAACACTCCTCCTTTCCTAGACTAAACGACAGTCCCTAAAAACATAACACGACTAAAATGTTAACTATCTCACGAGTTCCTTGTATTAATGATCAAGTCTCTAAACATCGATTACAGTGTACTGGTAATATTGTCGGAAACTAATGGTAATACGTCACCACTTAAGGAGTAAAAATAGTGATTAAGTACAGTCTTAGGTGCATGTCATTTTCTGTAACATGAGCCTTTATTATATAGAGACGGTAGTGATAGAGAGACAGTGAGCAAGTGTGATTGTGACCACAGTGATTAAATATATTCTTCAAATCTTAGAGACTTTGCACGCCTTTGGATAAATCCCTAATAGTAAGGGGCAAATTTACTATAATATTCCGGTACCCGTCTCTCTGTGGATATCTCCTTCTTGAATTTGGTTCTTCTGCAGCAACAGCTTGTTGGTCCGAAACCAGTTGACTGTGGATAACATTATCAACAAGTTCATGCTCTTCAGTGACTTCCAATCTTTTTCCAGGGAATGAGACCACGTCAGCGACTGCTTGGCTTGGGTGTGTTGTCGATTTCGCAGTGCTCGTCTATCTGTTAGCTCGTGGTGTTGTCCTCTGTATCACTTGATCTTGATGACGACGGACTTCGCGTTGATCGTCCAACTGTACCGTATAAGAGACCGATCCAGTTTGTATTAATTACACCAGGACACCATCTTTGTTGCTTTCCAGATTCTCTAGCGTACACCGGGTCGCCTGGTTGTAGATTTCGGTCCACCACATGCTGGTCATGTAATTCCTTCTGCTTTCTCTGTTCGTTCTGTACTCTTCCTCTTATGTCAAGATATAGGAAGTCCAAGCGAGATCTTGGTTTCCTGCCCATAAGCATTTCAGCTGGCGTTATCCCTGCTGTTGAATGTGGCGTAATCCGGTATTTGAAAAGAAACCGAGATATTCTGGTTTCTAAACTTTCTTCATTTGACATCTTCTTCATCCTCTCTTTAAAGGTTTGGACAGCCCTCTCTGCCAGTCCGTTTGATGCGGGTGGTATGGAGCAGTCCTTCTGTGGTGAATTCCATTTTTCATCAGGAAATCCTCGAACTCTTCACTGCAAAAATTACTGCCGTTGTCACTGACGATTGTTGTTGGGAGGCCGTGGATTGCGAATGTTGATCGAAAATATTTCAAAAATCATTGCTCTTGACGTTGCTACACTCGTAGGATGAACTTTGAGTCACTTTGAGTGAGCATCTACCATAATGAGAAACACTTTCCCCTAAAATGGACCAGCTTAATCGATATGAATTCTTTCCCATGGTCGACTTGGCCATTCCCACGGGTGTTGTGGTGCCTCTGGAGGCTTCTTTCTATTCACCTGGCAATGGTTGCAATTTCGTACTTTATTTTCCGGACCGCTATCCATGTTGGCCACCATACGTAGCTCCTTGCTAGGCTTTTCATCTTGCAAATTCCTGGGTGGGTTTCATGTAATTCTTCAACGATTTGACTCCTTCCCTGTGGAGGGTCAACCACTCTGTTTCCCCAGAAGATGCAATCATCTTGAAAGCTTAACTCTTCTCGTCTTTGGAAATATGGTTGGATATCAGCATCTGGCCACTTGTTAGGTCGTCCATGCTTTATGAATTTTAAAACTCTGGCAAGTTGAGGAGTTTTCCTTGTCCAGTTCTTTACTTGCTCTCCTGTTATTGGTGTGGTCTCGAGTAGCTCCATCAGTAAAATTGTTTCTCCAGGGACTGGCGTTGACACAGGAGTGTCTGGTGAAGGTAATGGACTGAGAGCATCAGCATTTGCATTTTGACTTCCTACTTTGTACTGGATGGTGTAGTCGTGTACATACAAAATTGGTGCCCGCCGCCGAATTCGAGCTGCTGTCATTGGTGGTGTCATCTTGTCTGGATGGAATACCCGTTCAAGAGGCTTGTGATCTGTCAGTATGGTTAAATGTCGACCATACACATATTGGTGGAATTTCTTGACACCAAATACTTTGGCTAATGCCTCCTTGTCTAATTGGGAATAGTTTTTCTCAGCAGGAGACAGTGATCTTGAGGCAAATGCAATTGGTTGTTCTGTGTTGTCTTTCATACGATGGGACAAAACAGCTCCCAAACCATATGGTGATGCATCGCAAGCAAGTATTAAATCCTTCTCTGGATCATAATGGACTAACAGGTGGGATGATTTCAATAACTCTTTGGATTTTGTAAATGCTTCTTGATGTTTTTCATTCCACTGCCAGCTTTTCCCTTTTTCCAAGAGGCTGTGTAATGGTCACATCCCAGATATGATCGAACTTCTGACACATTTTTCGGAGCTGGTGCTTCGGTGATGGCTCTGACTTTCTCTGGTACTGGTTGTATTCCTTGGCTGTTTAATAGCCCAAATACACCACTTCTTCTACCATAAAAGAGCTTTTTTTCTTCTTTAGGCGTAGCCCTGCCTCTGACAACCTTTTAGAACCTCCTCACCATTGGAACCAGTAACTAGAATATCATCCACTCGCACCACCACAAAAGGAATCCCTTGTAGTAGGTTTTCCATAGTTCGCTGAAAAATCCTAGGTGCAGAGGAGACTCCATATGGCAACCGGTTGTACTGAAAAAGACCTTTGTGTGTATTGATTGTAGTATACTTTTTTGATTCATCTCCCAATGGGATCTGCTGATAAGCTTGACTCATGTCAAGTTTGGTAAAGTTTTCTCCACCATTCAAGGTGGCAAAAAGGTCTTCTGCCTTTGAAATGGGATAGTTGTCTCACTGCGCTGCTTGATTGACTGTTACTTTATAGTCCCCACAAATTCTTATTGATTTATCTTCTTTTACAATTGGTACAATTCGTGCTGCCCAATCTGCAAACTGAACTGAGTCTACTGTCCCTTCCTCTTGCAATCTTTCCAACTCTTTCTCTACTTTCTCTCTCAATGAATAGGGGACAGATCTTGCTTTACAATATTTAGGCTCTGCATCTTCAGGAACATGTATCTTGGCTTTGGGACCCGTAAATGTTCCTAATCCGTCTTGAAAAACTTCCTCATACTTCTGAAGTAACTCTTTGACTCCGGTGGTAATTGTATTCCCTTTTTTTAACTGGAATAAATTTCTCCAATTTAATGTGATCTTTTGTAGCCAATTTCTACCAATTAAGTTAGTGCCCTTCCCTTGGATGACTAGTAAAGGCAGTACCATTTCTTGGCTTTCATACTTTACTGGGGTTTCAATCAGACCCACCACTTTAACTTGCTCGCCTGTATAAGTGTTCAGTCTTACCTTTGATTCTTTTAGCTCAAGATTTGGATGCTTCTTCTTCAGTGTGTTGTATGTATCCTCGCTTATTACACTCATGGCAGCACATGTATCTACTTCCATCCTCAGGCTTTCTTCACTCACTAGGACACCAACAGCATATGGCTGCTCGGTTCTTTGTTCTCCTAGATTGTAAAGGCCATAGTTTTCATTTTCCCCGTCTTGCTCTTCCTTCACGTTCAGGTAATGGCTGCTTATCTCCGAGTTTGGTGTTTCTCCTTTTCGTTGGGTTCTCCATTTCCCTTTGGTGTACTTCGACATTTTCTCGCTATGTGCCCCTTCTTGTGGCAAAGAAAACACTCGGCGTCACGAAATTTGCATTGTTGTGGATCGTGTTTACCGCCGCATCTTCCGCAGTCGGTCGCCTTTGTCCTTGATCCTCGTTGGTTTTCTTGTCGTTGTTCATCTACTCGGTTTATTAATGTTGGAGGCTGTTGTATATCACTGCCACTGGTCATCTGATGTGTTAAATCGCTTGCGTTTTTTACAGCAGTCTCCATTGACGTAGCTATTTTCATCGTTTTCTTGAAGTCAAGAGCAGTTTCTGCCAACAACCGACGCTGAATTTGTTCGTCGTTTATTCCACACACTAACCGATCACGTAACATCTCTTCTAATGTATTCTGAAAATCACAATGTTCTGAAAGGTTTCGCAATTCAGCAACGTACGAAGCAATCGACTCACCAGGTTTCCTGAATCGAGTGTTAAACTTGAGTGGTTGTACTATCGCCGAAGGCTTCGGGTTTTGATGTTTCTGAATAAGTTCTACTAACTCTTTGAACGTCTTCTGTGACGGCTTTTCTGGCGTTGTTAGGTTTCGAATCAACTTGTACGTCTTGCTCCCACAAACGCTCAATAAGATTGCTCGTTGTTTATTCGCACTCTCCACGCCATTTGCTTCGAAGTAATATTCCAAGCGCCCGATGTACTGACTTCACTCCTCTTGTGAATCATATTCTTCTAGTTTTCCATGGTTTGCCATTTTACCTCGTCGCCAAATGTAGTATATTGATACACATACACAAGACTAATAATATGAACATGTATTCCAATCGTTCAACTCAGTTCCTATTAACACGCCATTGCTTCTAACTCGTGGTCTATCCTACCGGAAGTAAGACTCATCCTACCGGAAGTAAGACTCACCGATTTGTGAGAATTCAGGAACGTATTTATGTGATCTGAAACTTTCAGAAAATGCATGGAGGAACTAATTGTGCTGTCAAGAACATGGGAATTAGGAAATGCAGAATGGAACTCGACGATGTATGGTGAAATTTTCAATCGCTTTCGTGCAAGAAAAAGTTGCGCTCAGCGCTTGGGGTATCTGGGTGCGAGGCTGCTTTTTGAGGAACATTTGGAAAGGTAAATTCAGGATCCAAGGAACATTGAACTGAACACTTCTTCCAGGTCTGGCCACGATTCTTTTGGTCAAGGAGACTTCTTGAAACTCATTTATTCGTCGCTCAACTCATTTATCATAAAGCTAGCCCTAATTAACCTTAGCCCTAGTTAGCCAGACATGTATCAGCAGCCACCTCTCGATTCTTGGCGCTGAGCGAAAGATTTGTGGCCTCTGGGGACGAAAATGGATCACTTGCATGGTGACCTAGAACCGACGTAATCGTAGATTTTCTGTCTATCAATAAAGAAATCTAGACGAAGAATTGTGTCTCTTGGCGACACTTCGCTCACGGTGAACCACACACCAGCGACGGAGAGCATGCAAAGTCCGTAAAGACGAGGGCCCGTAGCTTCATGCTGATTTTCGCTTTTCTAAGTCAATTTACCACGACGCGGGAAGCCGCGTTGGACTGACATGAGAGCAAGGTATATAACAATAAGGGTCTTACTCACTCTGACTTTCGCTTCTCCGGCTGTAGACCCTTAATTCATGAAACCGCGCTTTGTGTGAACGAAATTTATCTACAAAGATTTGCATGAATTGTTAATAAGCCATATGTATTGCTTAATGCACCTGCTCGAGGAATATAACTCTTAGTTCGTTTTGTTGTAGAGTGATCTACATACAACTTGAGGAACTTGCGACTACTTTACAATTACCCACGCAACCTTGCGTTCTTCCTCCACAAAAGGAGATAGCTGATTGGACAGTAAGTGCATTGTTTGTGTTATACCTGGTAAAGCATGCAATGTCTGAATTAATTTCTCTTTTCTTCTCGCCTCGCCTCTTCTCGCCTCGCCTCGCCTCTTCTCGCCTCGCCTCTTCTCGCCTCGCCTCGCCTCGCCTCGCCTCGCCTCGCCTCGCCTCGCCTCGCCTCGCCTCGCCTCGCCTCGCCTCGCCTCGCCTCGCCTCGCCTCGCCTCGCCTCGCCTCGCCTCGCCTCGCCTCGCCTCGCCTCGCCTCGCCTCGCCTCGCCTCGCCTCGCCTCGCCTCGCCTCGCCTCGCCTCGCCTCGCCTCGCCTCGCCTCGCCTCGCCTCGCCTCGCCTCGCCTCGCCTCGCCTCGCCTCGCCTCGCCTGCCCTGCCCTGCCCTGCCCTGCCCTGCCCTGCCCTGCCCTGCCCTGCCCTGCCCTGCCCTGCCTTGCCTTGCCTTGCCTTGCCTTGTCTTGTCTTGTCTTGTCTTGTCTTGTCTTGTCTTGTCTTGTCTTGTCTTGTCTTGTCTTGTCTTGTCCTGTTTTGTCCCCTCTTCTCCCCTCTTTTCCCCTCCCCTTCCCTTCCCTTCTCGTCTGGTGTCGTCTGGTGTCGTCTGTATTCTACTTTTCCTTTCCCTTCCTCCTTTTTCCTTCCCTTCCTTTATCCTCTATTCTCTTTCTTTTTCTTTCCTTCTCTCCCATTTCCCCCCTTCCCTTTCCTTTATCTCTTTCTCTTTGCTTTCCTCTTCTTTCTTTCCCTTCTTCTCTGTTTTTATCTCTTCCATTTTTATTTCTTTCCTTTTGCTTCTTTTCATTCAGGTAACGTTGGACGAAGTTTTAGATATCAGTAGCCAGACTTGTACAAATCTATTATTATTGCTGGAAGCATGTCCTAATTCAAAAATCGATCGGCACATGTCACCAGTGCCTCAACATCTATCCCAACTTTCTAAAAGCTGCAAACAAGATCCTGCCTTCATTCAAGCAAGAGACAGTCTCAAAGTAAGTCTATTTTGAACAAGACGCCTGCTTGGGCGTTCACTCGGGCTACTGATTTCTGCAAATATTGGCATAGGCCTTAAATTAGCGCTCGGCACAAATTCTCTATGTATGGTCTTATACGAAGTACTTGGTTCCATGAAGCGATCTGGTGTAAACAAGATTATTCGCCGAAAAATTAAACGATCTTAGTACTTTCAGTAGACTAGACAAAACCCATAGTGCTGAATTCGGCAGATTCAAGCGATGGTTCCGATGTAGAATCATGTAAATCGTACCAACAGAAACTATTTAAGCATGTTTTGAAACACATTTTCCAAATGAAATACGACACCTTCACGATAGGCGATTTGTAGACGACTATAAACATATCTAAACATATTTTTGCATTATCGGTGCCTACTAGGTAAACATGTATATGTTCTTTGATATTCTGTGGCTCTTTCTTGTATCTCTACTAGTCCTCAAGTCAAGGCTTCGGCCTAGGTACTGATGTCAATACGGCATTTTCTCGCGTCTGTATTAAATATAAACAAGACAGCTTACCTTTTATAAATACTTCAACAGATCCTGGTGGGTTTCTAAATTGGCTATTCTGTTTCGCTATTAAAAACGGCCATACAATGTCTAATATCGCCGAAAGATTGATTCCTTGTTGTTTCTTTCGAAGAACACGTAGTCAGACAAAGGTTCCATAGACGTAATTTTTCGATTGAATGGTGATTTCTAATAGAGACAACTCGCAAAGCCTGTTGGGGCAATATCGCGCGGCTGGGAGACTAATGATCACGACCCCAAAAAAAAGAAAAATAACAGAGCCGAAACCTAGACTCGGCTACCACAGGTAGCGCGAGTAATAATGGAGTAAGGAGCACGTACTTACTGTCGCTGAGTAGCCTGCGCAGCCGGCGCTGGGGGGGATTGGGACGGACAGTGAAGGGAGCGCCTGCAGGCGCCTATTGTTATTTTTCGTGTATAGCGTTCGCCGGTGAACGCTCGCAACCCATTGGTTGACACGTTAATTACCTATCAGTCAAAGAGAGTTTGAATTTCCGCTTCAGACGTTGGCGAAGAGTTCGAAGAGTGTTGCTTGCCTAAAAAAAAGTGCCTTGCATAGTAGAAGAGGCGACTTCAAGAGGGTGGCATTAAGGCGGCTGCATGTGCGTTCGAAGGAAACTGTTTATTTGCTGGTTTTCAGCAGTTAATTACGGTAAGATTTCACGCAAGACGTGGCCGCTTCGGCTTAACGGCGAATAAAATTGTTTGATATTGGCTTGAGCAAAATATCATTTAATTTATAATTTTCTAAATCGCATTTGATTCGAATCTGTGCATGGGATCTACTCAGGCGTACTTCTCCGGCTGCGTTGGCCATCAGTACCAGTTGTCAGTGGAAAATATAATCCGTTATTATTATTTACGCGTGTGAATGTCGTGGGATGTTATGATTTTATTTTTTTGCGGTCCGGTATCCATCTGATTCGCGCGCTCTGATTGGCTTAGCGAGCGGTCCGTATCACACGATACGGACCCCGATACGGACCGCTGCGGATTTCAAAACAAAAACAAAAAAGTTTTTTAATATTTCGTATAGTCGACGCTTTTCACTACTTTAGACTACAATAGAATGCCAGTAAAAACAAAGTAAGATGGTTTATCCAAATGGTTTTGACAACTTCATGTGAAAACAGCGAATTTTAAAAGAAATGCTGGGAAAACTGTGACAAAAAAAAAATTTACGAGCAACATCTATAAAGTTTTCAAGTATTATTGCTCAACAGTCAACGACGTATGAAAACGGTTTAAAACGGTAGGCAAAACATATACATGAACTTGTGAACATAGTATTTTGAATCACTAAATGAAACTATATAGACTATATACAAAAAACATACCACGAGAAGACAGAAAAGCTGAAACCTTTTGACACTTGACTGTCTTTCTTCTGTTGTTCAACTATACTTAACAAAACCGCTACAAGTCTTTACCTTTTAGTCAAATATTTTCCACATGCCAACCTCATCGTGCCATATGTCTTTGAAAAAAAGTTACAAATGACTTAGAACAAGCATTTTCGTCTTAAAACTCGAACAACACACTTTCAATTTCCACGGAGTCAGTCGAGTATCGAAAGCGACTTTCCAAGCGAGCAGCCAAAAACGAGAAAGCGACGAAGAAGAACGACGAAGAATCTTTATCAACTAAACTTTAAAAACACTTGGACTGCATTCTAAATTCCCTTCGTAACTGGATCTTCACGTTTTGACTGTTTTTCACCACAAAAGAAAGGTTCCAAGCTTCCCTGTCAGACTGCATGTCGGCAGTTGTTTATTGTCGAACGATAAACTTTGGACTTTTTAATATCACGTGAACGTCATCTCGATTACGCAACTTTATTCAATTATGTTAATTTACTAATTATGTAAATTATAAATTGTACGATTAGCAAAAAAATAAATATGTTATTTACCGTTTTGGTCGGTCCGTATAGAAAAATATTTGCCCTCGGTCTCAAAAATGTCCTCCGGCCTGCGGCCTCGGGCCTTTTTTAAGACCTCGGGCAAATATTTTTCTTTACGGACCTCTCAGCCGGGAAATAACATATATATATTATCGATCATCATAGTCGTTACATACACATGTTTTATAACTACGAAAATAATCTGTCTGAGCTTTCTATAGCCCACTCAACATAAGGCTCCTTATTTAATTATTTAAAAGATTTTGCAGTGAACGCTAACTGTAAACCAGCCAACATATAGCAACAGCAGAATAATGTACATGTTGTCAGATGCTGACACAGCATATACTATATTACACAAATTCCTGAATCAAGAGTGCACTTTGATGCATATACTCATAACTATACTATTTTAGTTAATATTAGATACGTGTTTTTTAAACGGAGTAAATATTTGATCAACTTCCAAATTAATTAGCTATTTAGCTCAGGTTTTTGAATTAACAGTTTCAATTAGGGGGAGGCATGGAAAATAACAACAGGCGCCTGCAGGCGCTCCCCTTCTCTTTTTCTCCTAGCGCCGGCTACGCAGGCTAGGAACCGAGCCTTTGTGGCTTCAAAAATAGAATACATATAAGACATAGTTTAACGCTACTCTGGCTTGACGGGGCAATACACCTGAATTTTGTTTATTTACGGTGTTAATAGTTTGTTATGCTTTTTATCTCATGAAGTATTGAACTATATAGTATGGACAACCCTGTATTTTCTGAAATTACAGGAATTAAGCAATATATTCAAGCTAAATTGACTTGGATTATTTACATTATAATTGATCGACGATTGTATATGTCTTCAAAATTTTGACTCCTCAAAAACACATCACCAAGTTACATCAAAAAGATCACTTTTTAAAGTAGTTTAGGAGTAAACCTAAAATATGATGATGGTAATTTGTAGAATCTTTGTCTCTCTTGCCATAGCCGCAAAAAGTAAATAATTATACAGTTTCTAAGTTCCACTGCCAAGCGGTTCTTCCCAAGCGGCTGCGCGAGGCGGGGAAGACTCTGGGGAAATCGAATTTTCGTGATCTGATTTTGGATATCCCGTTGGATATGCGCATGCTCATGCTGCTTCCGCTTGCCTTAACTGTTGAGTGAAGAAGGCTCGTTTGACGGTTTGCCAGTTGCCACAGTTTTTGTCGGTTTTCTATTTGATACAATGTTTATATATATATATATATATATATATATATATATATATATATATATATATATATATATATATATATATATATATATATATATATATATATATATATACCATTGGGCTTTCGAGAAATTTGCATTTTGCCTTAACGGTAAGTTATATGTATTATTATCAACAGTTCTTTTGAGAACTCGCATAGAGTGCAGAGATCGCCACTGTGGTATAAACACCAGGCAATGTCTGATCGAATATAATGTCTTTTGCCCGTAAAATGTTTGGTCTGGACTCTGGCGACTCGATTTGCTATTCAACAAAAGAAACAGCGAGTAATTATAGTTCGTTTCCATGTGAATATTGTTTAAATTCTATTGTTTGTGATATAATTATCGTAATGGCAAATTGCCGAATTATTAAAAGCATTGTCAACGTCAGCCGCCCATTAACACACACGTTCAATTGTTCCTTATCGGAACTATTTATGAGGTAATGTTATAGATCGAGGTCAGTGTATTGATTTATATATTAAAATCTGGAGAGATTTTAAATAATTTGTGTAATTTTTTTTTAAATAATCGTTGCCCGCTGAGTAATTCCCGACAACTTCCGTTATTATGAATTGTCTGAAGACAACCAATAGAAACGCAGAAAAAATTCGATTTCCCCATAGTCTTCCCCGCCTCGCGCAACCGCGGGAAGACTACTGGGAACGAGTTTGCTGACAATTTACCTAAATTTCTGTATATTTTACTTGTATATTTTACTGCAAATATATAAAATAACAAATGCTGAAAATTTTGGATAAATCGATAAAAAATTTAGGAGTTATAACAATTCAAAGTTCGTAATGTGCGAAAAATATGATTTTTAAAGTCCAACAAAGTCAAAAATTGTGAACGAATCACAAAATTTTATTTTTTTTGACGAAATTCAGGTGCATTGCCCCCTTAAAATTTTTTTATCTTAAAAAGTTACTGTTCATGACCCAATTAACGTTTCGACACTCCGATCTAGTGTCTTCATTAGTTGAAGACAGGTGAAGATAGGTCCCATATAAATACTTATGGAGAAGAGTATTTTACTAGCAACTAAAACACCCGTAGAATCCATATTTCACTACATCCGGGAACCGAGCGGCGTATTTCTCGTATGTAACGCTCGCGAGTGACATATCCGCAAGTCAGAGTTTGCGCCTTTTCCCGAAACTTTCAAGTCAAGTAAATTTGAGACAGTAACTTCTCTTAATTCAGTTTTTTCACGTAAGATGACGTATTCGAAGAAGCTGTTGTATTTTTTATTTCTATTTTCTAAAAGGTTTAGGTCAATCGGTTGTAGTTTTTGCATTAAACCCAGTTTATCAACATCACTCCCACGCATAATTTCATTGTCCATATAATAAATAGAACATTACATGGTTGCTCATAGATATTAATTTATGTTCTCGTAGCAAGAGCAATATCTCACTCGTTCGCTACGCTCACTCGTGAGATGTTGTCCTTGCCACTCAAACGTAAAATCCATATCTTCTCGCCACTGTGTAATATCCTCTTTATATAAGATTCCAGTAAGCGTACAGAATCACTGGTATGATAAATAATAACGAAAATTCCGGGGTTTTACAAAAAATCAGGGTCAGGCGTTCACTCGGGCTACTGCAAAATCACAGTGCTATGCAGTGCTAAGGTCTAAAGTCTATTAAACACATTGGTCAAGACAAAAGTCAAAACGCAATCCAATTCTCCGATAGAAAACACAAGTTGCAATAACAAAACACGATTGTCTGTATTTATTAACGTATTTCCACACATGTACACAGCGTTCATATGTCGAGTCTCTTCAGGTATTAAATATCAACACAACTACTAACGGCGTGTGCGATTGTAAGTGTATATTTTAAATATCAAGATACTTGTCACCGACATTACCGAACAATAGCTATGTCTGTGAACACAAAGAACACATCCGAGACGAGTGATCAGACATCAGGAAAGCAAATAAAGAAAGTATTATTTCCACACATGTACAGCGTTCAATATGTCAAGTCCCTTCGCCTTATTACACAGCTTCATGTTTACCTAGAAAGTGTCACTTGCAAGTTCACTTAATGAACGGCGTGTGCGATTGTAAGTGTATATAATAATATCAAGATACTTGCCAGCGACATTACCGCCCAATAACTATGTCTGTGAACAAACAAAACACATCCGAGACGAGAAAGCTCACTCACTCAGTCGAAAAGAAAGAAGGCACTGGTCACATGCATATGGTCAGTTAGTCACATGCCTCAGTTTCGCAAAGTTTATTGGTCAATATCGCCAGCGGACGCGCGGAGGACTAATAACGCGTCGCAAAAAAATAAAAATAATAATAAAAATAAGAATCGCGAAACCTAGACTCGGCTACCACAGGTAGCCCGAGTAATCAGGATTTTGTGTGGTTTATGGAATTCAGAACTGCTGCAATTCGTATTGGCAGACTCATGTAGTTCTGTAGGTAATCATTCCAAGCTTCTTGCAATGCGTGTCATAGCTCATCGGGCTGTTCGTTGTTCTTATCCTTGTCGAAAGATTCCCATATAGCCTTAATTATGGCATAATTTCACGATAATGATTTCAAGACAGTTAAATTCTTTTTTAAAGTTTTGCTTTTCTGTGTAGACGTTTCTGGAAGAAGTGTTGACCATTAAGTGTGCAGCTTACCTTCAGACTTTAACACTGTATTCCCTTGGAACTGAAGGAAAAGCAAATTCAGGAATGTTTCTTGCGACATGGTACGTTCATATCGTTAACTTAGCAACTGTTTGTGACCGCAATTAATGCATTAATTTGTATGTTTGATTATTTCACCTGCAGTCACCAACGACACGCCGGCTACGCGGGGTACTTTGTAGTTTTTGAACATTTTCTAGTTATTGCATTAATTTTTGTTTGGTCTCATGATTTTCAGCTTGAATGTATGTAGTATATGCATGTGATAGATTAATAGTTAGTTTCGTAATTCGTGATCCTAATCAAAGTATTTTTGTTTTGTTTTAAAGGTCACATTATGAATTTCTGAAATCTTCTTTCAGTAAACTGGACAGTATCTCGCAAAATTTAGATCAGTTTGTTAAATTTGATTCAAGGTAAACTCAACACTGTCCTTTTATTATTAGTGAGAGGCATTTTCATTATTGCAGTAGTCGCTTAATTTAAAAGAATATAGGGGCTTAATAAGGAGCGTAACTAGTAAACTTTTTGCAACTTTTTTCAACATAGGAATATTTTTTTTTAAAAACGATCTTTTTTTCAATAAAGGAACTATTTTTTAAAAAAAAGAACTTTGTTTTTTCCAAAAAGAAACTTTTCAAAAAAAGAAACGTTTTTCAAAAAAGAGCTTTTTTAAAAAGTCAGTTTACTAAACTTTCGAGAAAAGATTAGTGACCGTGCGGAACTCGCGCACTTGATAGGTATATTGTGATACCAATCCAAACACCATGCAGTACGTTCTTCATGAGCGTTCTTCGTGTTTTCTAAAGACTTGTCTTTTATTGATTTTCTTTGCTCTGCTTTTACCGTCAGTTTTCTATCGATTATTACTGAATGAAGTTGACATTCAATTTACATCGGTTTTACCCAATAAAGTCTTAGGACGCTGAATATGATTTGTTATCATATACCTTGCATGTGAATAGTGCTTTTTACGCAATCTGATTGGCTTCTGAATCTTGTGATATCCTGCGCTTTTCACCTTCCGGCAAAACAAAATGGCAGCCAGTTTTGCTTTGTTTACATAAGCAGGAGGCTTTGTTGATAAACAAGGCTAATGTGACGAGATAATAGCGAGACAAGTCAACAAAATTAAGTAGAAAAGTGTCCAAGGTATGTTTCTTTAAAATTTTCTAGCTGTTAATATTTGCAAAAGTTGTAAAAATTGTTTTGTTGACAAATATCGAGTAAGTAAGAATGTTAAGTTTGTTATTTCATTTCTGGTATATGCTAAAATTTATTTAGCACTATTTGCCTGCACTTCAGTGAATAATTGTTAATTATCGCTGTTTTTTAACTTTGCGGAGTAAGAAACATTATATACTGTTTTCTCAGTTTCACAAAGAGTACGACTTTTGTTTTGTGTCAACTTTCATTGTAGACCTGAAATGATGATTAGAAATAAAAATAACAATTTGAAACATGCCTTATTTTTGTACAATGAAATTTCTCATTTGTTTTATAGAGAGCATGGTTTAGGGAAACTGGCATTTCTCTTGAAGGAAAAATTGGTTAAAACCTGTAGTGCATTTTTGGTTTGGCAAACAAGAACATTTGATATGGCAGTGGACAGCCATGCTGAAGGTACTATATACATGTCATGTATATATTTACTTATGCAAAGACGTTAGATAGGTTATATATTAGACGTATAGAAGGCTATATGCCTTTTATGCAAATAAATTGTTAGTTGGTTTGGAAGTCTTTGGTGTTTGAGAATTGAGAACATTGGTCGCCGAAGTGATTTTGCAGTGATGACTGTAGAAGGAGAACCCTCTATACAGCAAAATATTGTGTATAATCCGTCTTTTTCAGTTTCTTTATTTAAGTCTAATCTTCATAATATGTACCGCACTAAATTATCTACCTACATCCCTCCTGGTTGCACTTAATGAGTTGCAATTTTGTTTCAATTTATGCCTAAGTTCGCTAGTTTAAGTCTTAAAATAGTTAACACATTTTTTTTTATTTATACAGGGTTACCCCTTCAGTGAAAATACACTGGTATCACCGGGGGCCCAAGTTGCGTGTTAAATTATAGTTAATATGTTTCTGTATATTGTTCACATTATTATTGTTCTTATAGAATTAAGGGGTTGGGTGTCAATTGGGACGTGGGTCCAGTTCCTTTCTCCTGTCACATTCAGTGTTGTTTTTTTTGTGTTGTTTTTTTTTTGTTTGTTTGTTTTTTGTTTTTTTTTGCTTGTAGCTTGTTAGTTTTTTTGTATTTATTGTGATATCATTGTAATCATTTATTGTATAATTGTATAATACTGTGACAAATTCATTAAAATTAAATTAAAAATATTATTGGACAAATGGAAGAATATTCACAGGGTACCGACTGGTATAGCAGTACGCCTGGAACGACTTGAAATATTCTTCGAAGTAAACAGTGTACCTACCGTTATAACAGCGTGAAGTATACTTACTCTAATGAGTATTGAGATGTATGTTTTGCTCGGATCTATTACAGCGCTGAGATGACCGAAAGAACTAGCGTTTAACAAAATTGTGGAGACGTTGACCCAGCGTCTTCACACGAAGTCGATAGTAATTGCCGAACGTTACAAGTTCCACAAGGCTGAACAAGAGGTGTCCGAATCGGTAAGGGACTATCTCGATAAGCTACAGAGATTAGCCGAAACCTGCGAATTTGGAGGCTATGTATCGAGAAGAAGCTATTCGAGACAGGTTCGTGTGTGGATTAAGAAACCGGGCAATTCAATGGAAGCTACTGGGAAAAGCAGAATTGACTTTAAAGCTAGCAGTGGGAAAGGCGTGTACAGCGGAGTTAACGGACGAAGAAACTTCAGCATTACGTGGAGAATCGATTGGCAGAATCGAGTCGTCTTTTCTTGAGTGTTTTAGATGTGGCAAGAAGAATCGTGTTCCGGATAAGTGCTTTTATCGTAAAGCAAAATGCCATAGTTGTCAGATGTATGGACATATAATGAAGTATAATGTCTCGAGAGACTTGGCTATGATGATGGCTCGAAGAAAACACCATCGGGTAAATCTAAAGGGAGAGAAGGAAGGAAAAAGAAGAAGAAACCAAGCGGAATTAAATATGTAAAGGAAGACAACCGGCGCCGAAGAAGAAGAAGTACTTCCAGAAGTAAATACAACATGGCCGTTTTTTACGATGTCTTCGTCGGCAGAAAAGTGTAAGAGTTGAAGGTACTCGTGTCGATTGATGGAAAACCAGTGAATATGCATGGAAGTGGGCACGGGAGCTTCGGTGACCATTATGCCAGAAAAGGTTTGGAAAGAAGTGTTGGCGTCGAAACCCATTCGAAGTACCAACGTCAAATTACAAAGTTATTCCGGGCACGAAGTTCCAGTGAAAGGTTCAGTGGATGTTCACGTAGTGTGTGGCAACCAAGAGGCCCATCTACGGATTATCGTGACCGACAATAAAGGAGCTGTGTTGCTGTGACGTAACTGGTTGTCTGCATTAAAGTTAAATTGCAGCCAGATAAAGAGTCTCAGCGAAGCCAGTTAACCAAGTGGAACAATTAACCACTCAGTAATCGTCACTATTAATCGTCACTATACGATGATAAGTTGGGTACGGTCAAAGGAGTAAAAGTTCATCTAAAGATCAAGCAGAATTCTACGCCACGATTTTTCAAACCCAGACCTGTGCCGTTTGCACTGACTCGGGGTGTTAGAAAAGCTCGAGTTTTCGGATTGGGCTACTCCAATCGTTCCTGTATTGAAACTGGATGGTTATGCGGCTATTATAAAGTAACGATTAACTCGTTTCTGGATGTACAAGAATATTCAACTATTTATACAGCTGAATGGGGCAGAAAACTTTTCGAAGATGGACCTTTCTTCAACTTACCAACAAGTTCTTCTCAACGAAGAGTCCAAGCAGTTTGTTACGATTAACACTCATTTGGGGTTATATCGTTATACAAGACTGCCTTTTGGGGACCATGGATGTTGTTCTGCATGGTCTTCAAGGAGTTGGTGGCATCATGGATGATCTAATCATTACGGGCAAAACAGATGAAGAGCATTTAGAAAGTACTCTGAATCGTCTTCAGAGTATGGGTATCAAGTTGAAGAAGTCCAAGTGTGTCTTTATGAAACCTTCGGTGGACTACTTCGCCTTTGTGGAGGATCGGCACGGAATCCGTCATTCGCCTCGTAAAGTCCAAGCCATTCACGAAGTTCCAGTGCCTGGAAATCCAACCGATTTGAAGTAAATTCTTGGTATAATGAACTATCATTGTAAGTTCATTCCAAATATGTCAACCTTGGTTAACCCTTTAAACCGCTTGCTGCCCCCGAGATGTTCCTTGGAGCTGGTCTGACGCTTGTCAAGAATCGTTTCTAAAGATGAAGGATGCTTTGGAGAACTCACCATTATTAACGCATTACGATTCAAAGAAGCCGGTGCGACTAGCCGTGTATGTATCCTGGTATAGAAGCCATGTTATCCCAGGCACGAGCCCCGATTCCTGTATCTGTGATTCGAGAGGCTACACAGAGAGATCCAGTCCTGTCGCGGGTGGTTTATTTCTTGCAGCATGGTTGGCTTGAAGAGAGAAGTCTACCAGAGGAACTCCGATTTACTTCACGAAGCAAGATGAATTCACCATGGCTGTCTTCTTCCAGAGTTGTAATTGTTGGAGGAGTTGCATATGGATCACCCTGGGATGGTGCGAATGAAGTCCTTGGTGCGCTTACATGTGTGGTGGTCTACATTAGATTAAAATATTGAACAGACTGTTAAACATTGTTCCAGTTGTCAATCTAATCGTTGGAAGTCCTCTTTGAAAGTGAGTAATCCATGGATATGGCCGACAGGCCCGTGGCAAAGGATTCATACAGACCTCGCGGTGAGATGTGTGATGTATCTGATAGGAATGGATGCCAAGTCGAAGTGGATGGAAGTACTTTCCATGTCTTCAACTACAACCGCTGCAACTATTCGAGCATGCAGAACCTGGAACGTCTTACCGGTTCAATTAAGATAAAATGAAGTCGTGTTGACAGAGTTCAAACGTAACCTACTGCTTTACTATACGACTGCATTGGAGAGACTGTATGACCCGAATGACCCGGGAACGGAGAACGGAGAACGGTTTGCCAAAAGTGTGGCTCAGCCCGGAGTTTGGCTGGTACTCTCTGTTGCTGCAGTTGACCATATTATTATTATTTCTTTTATCTTTTAATATCTTAACTTTATCCTGGGACCGCTATAATTGGCGTAAGCTGTCGCGGCCACCCTGCCACGTATTTATTATTATTTTGTTGTTGTTGTTGTTGTTGTTGTTGTTGTTGTTGTTGTTGTTGTTGTTGTTGTTGTTGTTGTTGTTGTTGTTGTTGTTGTTGTTGTTGTTGTTGTTGTTGTTGTTGTTGTTGTTGTTGTCGTTGTTGTTGCGATCGTCTTTGTAATTTAGCAGTGGCAAATTAAACAAATAAATAAATAAATTTGTGTCTCAAGAAATGAAGGAGTTCTTGAAGTTCAACGGTATTCGCCAGCGTTTATCCTCACCGTATATTATCCGCTTCAAATGGAGAAGCGGAAAGAGCTGTGCGAACGTTTAAGGAAGCCATGAAGATTCGAAAGAAAGAACCCCGGTTCTTCAGCGGGGAAATTAGCACGTTTTCTTTTAGGATATCGTACTAGTCCGCATACCGCTACGGGTTGTACACCCGCCGAAATTCTGATAGAAGACTTCGTACCAAGGCTAGACCTATTGCATCCCCGTTTGTCACGTTTCTCTCTGACGAAAGGCCTTCGCTCGAAACGTTAGACTCCTACGTTCTCTGTTTCGGCAGTATATCTAACCTTACTATATTTCGATTGTTGTTTCTACACTGCCTACGCAGCACGCTACTTTTATTACACTATTTGGACAAGTTAAGTCCCATTACTTATCGAGTTCAGGTGGGCGATTAATTTTGGGAAAGGCATGTTGACCAATTGCGAAACCTGGCAGGATCAACTGTAGCGGATATCATCCCACAAAAGCCTGACGTCGTGCCAAAACCGCCTGATGTTATCCCACGAAAGCCTGAGGAGGACGTACCAAACCCGACTGTTCCAAGTGTCAGTGTGGCAGATAATCGGAACGAGAGGTTAATTGCTGAAGAACCAAGTTTGACCCATATACCTCGACCACCACCCGACTACTCAAGAACCGCGATCAATGATTGCAAAGGAAACTTTAACCACTAAAGTTAGTCAGAACGTAGTGGGCACTCGGAGATATCCAAGTCGAATTCGTGCCAAACCCAAACGTTTAATCGAAGAAGTGTAATGTCATTTTCATTTCCCATATTAATGTTGCTATTGCTGGATATTAGTTTAAGTACGTTTGTTCTGCTACGGGCAGTTTAGAAAATTTTAAAACAAGAAAAATATATAGGTAGTATAGCGTGTATTTAGTTAGAAATTGACCTGGAACTATCGATTTTGGGCGGGAGGAAATATTATTTATATACTGTATTGACTTATGCAAAGAAGTTAGATAGGTTAATTTTATAGAAGTTATGTATAAAAGGCTATATGCCTGAGCAAATAAATTGTTAGTTGATTTGGAAGTCTTTGGTGTTTGAGAACATAACAATACGAACTTCTTGCTCGTAAGACAGGTAGAACTGTTAGATAAAAAAATTAGAACAGTTAGACAGATAGAACAGATAGATAAAAAATTTGGCTGTCCGCCTAGTGCGTGGTGGTACTTAAGCTGGTGGCTAAAATTAATGAGTCGGCTATATTTCTGCGAGTTTTTCAACTTTTTCGTAATGTTTTTAGAATTCAATAAAGTTCCATTAGAAGTGTAATATTTTATTTGACCTCCTTTTTCCCAAAGTGTATGAAAACATCAAAGATTTTGATTCGGTATTTTTCTTGTGATATTTTTTATTCAAATACATAGCTATATGCGGTAGTTGAAGCCAGTTTAAGTGTTTGGTTCTCTTTCAAAAAGTCTTTCATAACCTAGAAATATCATTGTTAAACCGGATTTCTTCTTGGCATTCTCAAAAAATTACTTTAATTTGTTCTCTTTAAAATCGTAACAACTGATGATTCAGGCAGATATCGCAAAATTAGGATAAATACCAATGCCCAGAAAAATACACGAAGCAAAGCCATAAGTTTAAATAGAATTAAATGGAATACACTTATGGCTTTGCTCCGTGTGTTTTGCTTGGTATATCAGAATGCTCATCGACTTTAACAACGGAAGATTTCTCTGTAATTGGAAGGGCTGATGCCGAATTTGAACGCCTACTGTTAGAGGCATTCCCTCTATATTGACAAACTAAAACCAACTTTGAATAAAAAGATCGAATGAAGAATCTGGGCAGCTCATTAATTTTAGCCACCAGTGTATTCTTACTCTATACCCTATTTTTTATCTGGTTTGTTATTCTTCGAACAGTCCATTATTATTTTTTCCAGGTGAACTCTCTACGCTACGCTCGAAAGTGACATCAACCCTAGAAGGTATTGTTCTAAGCTTTCAAAAGTGGTTCAAAAGAAGGGAAAAGAAAAGAAAAACTGATGACAGTTTCGTTAATTCTAAAGGTAAAAATAATCTAAAGACGGACAGACAGACAGACAGACAGACAGACAGACAGACAGACAGACAGACAGACAGACAGACAGACAGACAGACAGACAGACAGACAGACAGACAGACAGACAGACAGACAGACAGACAGACAGACAGACAGACAGACAGACAGACAGACAGACAGACAGACAGACAGACAGACAGACAGACAGACAGACAGAGTTTTTCGAAACTTACATTTTTAATATTTTTTAGAAGATCCCGTTTTGGACGACGAAAATTTGTTGGAGGATAAATATCTTGTGGAGAACCTAGATAACGAATTATCGGAAGACATTGCGACACTGAACGTCACAGAGAGAACAGAAGATCTCAAATCAGTCACCATGTTGCTAAGGGAAACCATTGATCATCATTACAAAGAAAAGAACAGGGATGCCGTAGAGATATGTTGGAAAATAATCGTCGACTTGGTTCCCTGTCTTTCTCAGTATGTACTTCTCGTGGAATATTATTTTTCTCAACTACTGCTCTGCCACAGAAACACTTGCAAGCTGCATTCAGTCTTACTGGGAATATTCTCGGAGCTTTTACGCAAAGGTTTCTGTCTTCCGCCAGATGAAGAGGAAGTGGGTGGAGAAGGAGCGACTAGTTTTGAAGACAGCGAAAACTGCGGGATTGGAGAAGGCGAGGGACGGAAAGATGTCAGTGATCAAATTGAGGATGAAGAGCAGGTAATTATTATTATTATTCTTTATTTAAGGAGGATAAGTTTTTCAGCAGAGCTGGTGGGGTCCTCCATGTACATCTAAGTCCTTCATGTACGCCCGCTCATGACTAATTTAAAAACTAGAAATACATTAATGCACACCCCTCGTGTTCATTGTTTATTATTATTAATAACCTCTGCCTTCAATCACAGGTGTTGATTTCACGGAGGGTTCTCCAGAACCCGGCGAAAAACCCTCGAAGCACAGGAGAGACCAACTAAACTCTACTCACATAAGTCCCCACCCCAAGAACGGGGCTATTCCCAGACGGTCACCCACTCTTATCAACTCTCATCAACTTTGAGCTGGATCGAAGTACTAACCCCGTCTAACCGGGCTTAACTATTGGTGAGAGGTAGCGCCCTAATAGCACACGCCACCCGTGCTCCCCCTAACTGGCACTTTCACCAGGATGTTATATATTTGTCTCCCTGACACACGATGAGGTTGGCATGTGGAAAATATTTGACTAAAAGGTAAAGACTTGTAGCGGTTTTGTTGAGTATAGCGGTTGGATAACAGAAGAAAGACAGTTTGGTGTCAAAAGGTTTCAGCTTTTCTATCTTAATCTCGTTGTACGATTTTTTATATATACATCTATATAGTTTAATTTATTGATTCAAAATACTGTGTTCACAAGCTTATTTTGCTTTGTCACAGTTTTCCCAGCGTTCTTTTAAAATTCGCTGTTTACACATGAAGTTGTCAAAACCATTTCGATAATAAAACTCATTTGCTCTCTGTTGAATATATTTTTTTTCTGTTGCAAGCGAAATAGTTATAAAAATCGATCCATTTTAAATGCCAAAATGTAAAAAAATAACTTTTTGAAACGCGTTCCGAGATATCGTGAAATACCGCCCGCTCACGTAGCCAATCAAATTGCAGGAAAGCCTAGGATTCCGCCCGCTCATGACTAATTTAAAAACTAGAAATACATTAATGCACACCCCTCGTGTTCATTGTTTATTATTATTAATAACCTCTGCCTTCAATCCCAGGGGTGTATTAATACCCCTGAACCCTTAAATTATGTTGGTCACTCCAGACAAAGGAATTGCATATTTTTTTACCCTGTTTCACACAAAATGGCTAAAAATGGTACCCAGTTCCAAACTGAAAGAAAGGAAAACATAGGGTACCTTGTGCTAGCCTAAATAGCTGTCAGCATATAAGAACAGACATTACACCAGATCAAAAGTGTGATAATTATTACACCGGTACCCTGTTCCAAACTAAAAATGCCAAAAATGAAAACCATTCCCTTTCCATTGGCACATCCCTGTATAGTCAGTATATGGGAGTCCCGAACCTCCCATTGTAGCATACCAGTATAAATTATATTGTCTTTTTGCACAAAATACAATATTGTGACAACCCATTTGTATTGCTGTTTAATTGGCTTATTATACCACAGCAAGTATGTGACTATTAAGACAAGCAGAATTTTTTCAGCTTTGGCAAATGCCCAACACAACAGCAATGCCCTAGGTAAACATTTTTAAAAGTACTGTGGATAAATGCCCCACTCCCAGGCATAAAAAGTTTGCAAATGCTTGACACTGTTCCAGGGAGGAATAGCTAGGCATTACTCCAATTGATGAATTTATAATAAATACATAATACATGTACATGTGCAGTACAGTACAGTAAATGCATAAAAATGTCAAATACATAATTGTACAGTACATGTATGCCACCAACAATTCCTACACAGAGAGTATTGTTATTACGTTTTCTTTTGTTATTAATAAATAAATATTTAAAAAAATACCTCTGTACCTTCGCATATTTTTCGGCCTCTATTCATTTCTCACATGTGTTATAAAATAAATTCACTAAATTCACGTTTTTCTCTTCGCTGCATGTCTCTCTTTCTCTTGGCTATTCGTTTTGCTGTGTTTTCTTGCATAATTTCTAGCCTTTCTCTTCGCTGTTCCTCTTCGCTGTTGTAGTTCTATACACTGTGTTCAGCCTTGAAATTGCGAGTCGCTCTTTTTTCGTTTCTTCGACTATAAACTCGGATTGTGTTTTGTTTTCCTGATTGAAGTCGCTTTAATATATAGTGTAGTTCTCCTTGTAATCGTCTGTCTCTTGCTCTAGCCTGCTGCTGTTCCCTTCGTTCGCTTGTTTCTTTATCTTGTCTTTCTCTTGAATACGTCTCAACATTTCTATCCTATAAACATGTTTTCTTCTCCGAACTTTTGTATTCAAACTCGAACGAAAGTGCTGTTTTTGACGTAAAATAGCAAAACTACAGAGAAAACGTGTACCCTTTTAACCTCCGTTGATCGTTACATATAAATAAATAAATAGATAAATAAATAAATATATATACACACAAATGGATCCTCCAAAACGCCAACATGGGTACAATCCCCGACCGGACGTACCGCCCACTCCGTCGAGATTAGTACCCTCGCGTCGCGAGGCCCGCTTCGCGAACCACACGAACACGAGGGGATAAATATATGTTATTTACCGCCTAGGAGGTCCGTATAGAAAAATATTTTCCCGAGGATATTTATTCTTTTAAGTTAATAGTACATTTTTCTGAAAAGGTTCCGATTTTTATCTGCTACTATCCAGGATGAATGAGTTAGTTTTTAGAAAAAAAAGGAAAGCTAGAACTAAAAGAATTAATCCGGAGGCAAGAATACCCTGAAAGAAAGAAATTTATTGAAACGTTTCCGGTTGGAATATGTTAAACATTAAGAACAAAAAGTTGTGTAATCAAAACCTAAATGCTATATTCACGTGATCTTCAAAAAATGTAAACGTTCAACAGTTTGACAGTTAAGACCTCACTCAATTCAACAACACGAAGCTTACAATTCTTATCTTTTCAAAGAAGAAAAAGTGAAAACTTAAATACGCGAAGTTACGAAGAAAAGTTTAACAGCCGTCCGAGTGTATTTAACGTTCACAGTCAATCGGAATCAGAGTCGTCGCTAATAAAGATTCTTCGTCGCTTGCTTATTTTTGGTTCGCTTCGAAGGTCGCTCTGCAAATACTGGATGTTGAATGTGCATCCTTCCAATTTCCCAATTGAAGCGCCAGAAAATAACCCCGAAGCTTGTGGTATAAGCCACATGCAGATGCTTCCAAAGACATGACACTATGTTTGATGGTTGTGGAAGACTCGGCGTCTGAAATTGAAAGACATTTCGTTGTTTGTTGACTTGACTGTGATGACCGGCTTAAAACATGGGACATTTTGCGCTGATGGATAACAGAAGCCATCTTGTACGAGTCAGGCTCTTGAGATTCTTATGCCCGCTTAATTGGGCAACATAGTTGGAGGGAACATCGGCATCCATCAATCGAGAAATAGACGTTTTCTTAACGCTATGGTTGGTGATATTTCCTTGCAAACCTGCATTTTTGCCTGCCATCGCGAGAAATTTACCGATTTCATTTTTTCCTAGCGGACGTCTTGAATACCATATCGGACTGCGTGGTTTTCTTTTGTGGTTAATACCCAGAAGAAAGGACATTCAGGAGTTTTCATCTCATCTGGGCGTCGTTTCATAAATTCTTGTATAATTTGACTGGACAACGTTGTACTTCATTCTCTGTAGCTTGTGCAACTGGATTGAACGCTCGCTGTTGGCCATTCCGATTATGTGTTTTTGAGCCTTTTTCCGCTTGTCAAACCAGAAATTCGTTGCCATTTGCTTGGTCTTTACAGAGCTGGACATCTCCCCCACTTTAACCGTCTACTTTCGTCTCTGGCACGAAGCCGAAATCGAGAGAGAGAAGCCACCATGCGCTTCGTTGGAGAACTTCAGGATTACTTTTACTAAATTCGCCCAAGAGAAAAATTGATCTTCCTCGTCGTCGGTAATTTCGTGAGCAGATTTGGGACAGTTTCCTTTGGTGTTTTACACTACCACTTCCTTTCTCTTAGCGGTAAGAACTTGTCTGGATTTGGCAAACTCGGGGTCTTTGAGAGCAGATTAATTAGTGAGTTTTTGTCGAAGGCTCCAGTGCGAACTTGTCAAAGACGCTGGTTCGTACGCACTGCCATTTTTCTTTTTAATGTGCATGAAAAACAGGCATATCAAAACATTTAGCTCTTCTGAAGATATGTCTTCTATATTTCTCGTTTCGTTCACCGATTCAAATTACCGTTTCCGCACATCCATGTCATATCTTGTCTTCTTTAAAGTGTTTTTGGGACGCTTGTCGGATAATAAAATCTTCAATGTCACTCATTGTTTCTTCGTCATAGTTTATCGTTTCTTCGGCAAATTCGACGTTTTCACAAATTTCGACAGCATTTTACCCTCATCGTGATAGTCTTCGTCTGAATCCATATTCTCCCGTGACAAGCGAAGTATATAGTTATTAACTTCTTATTAACCGAAGTATATAGTTATTAACCGAAGTATATAGTTATTAACTTCTTATTAATGACTTGACAGTACGGACCGAGCCCGTAGGGCGAGGCTCGTACATAATTAAAAGACCGAGGTCTGATATTTTCCGTAAGGACCAAGCAGTCGAGGTTAATAAAGAGTTTATTATATGGCTTTTTGAAACAACACATCTTACATTACCTTACATGATACGTATTTATAGCGTAACCTCGAGCGTGTGACATAGACTCATCGTTTTCAACGTTGTTGCTCTTGTTATCGCTTTCGGAATCTTAAAACTCCCTTCCAGATTGCTCATCGTCCCACTCATACATAATTTAGTCCTCAGGTTATTGAATTCACAAAAATTTTTGGGCAGCGTTGTTCAGACAACGCACAATTCTCTTTGGCTGAAACTTTATTTGATTAACACCTAAAATTCGATTGATGACGCGTGTAAAACTCGTATCAAACACTCAATAAGCGCAGCAAGTTCTTTATCTCTTGGTGTTCTTACAAATAAAGAACTGTCTTTCTTGATAAGTAGTACTTTCTCTCTTTTTTCATATGGCTTTACCGGTTGCCGTTCGACTTCGATTACGGGCATGCGGCTTGTTTCCTTTTCAAATAGATTGTCCTCGTTACCGAATACCAGGGATCTTAGTAATATTTGACGTTTTGGGATATTGCGTTTGACGTCGTCAACTGAGCTGGACTTCGATCTTAAAGGCAATCACGTTGTGCCTTTTGCTTGGCACCTGACGAGTGTGGTAACTCATCCGTTTCAACCAGATTTCGTTATCGCTTTCAGTTTCATCGTTTGCTGTTTCGGTTTGTAATTTTGACTTTAAATACTTCATAGAAGTCGCTGAACTCCGTATCTTCCTTGCGCTTTTTTCATACACCCTTAAAGAAGAATTCCGGCAATCCGAAGGTTTGGAATTTCAATGACTTGGAGCAAGTTAGCCAAAGTTTGTTTCAGTACACTTTGTCTATGGTCTTGTTGAGACAATAAATATATTTTCCGTCGACTTCCTGTACCCTTTTGCACAAAATAATAAACGAATATTTATTTTACAGACATGGAAGATATCGTCAACGGCTGAATCTTTCGCTTTTTTTTCACTGTGCGTCTAGCAGGTTTTGTCGGTGTATTGTTCGGCAACTGATCCATAAAGTCCTAACGTTTTTACAAAGCTCATGATCATGTCCTTCGGTTTCGAGTGAAGAAATTCGAAAAAGGGGCAGACCCGCAGGTGAAATATGGCGAAGTGTCAAAAAGGTGTCCAATTTTACGAATAGAATGCCCACAGTCCCTTATTCCCTTCTCCCTCCCTCTCGCGCCCGCACACATGTCCCGCATGTCCCGCGCCCGCTACTCGTCCCCTTCCCACCAGCCCCTATATAAGGGAATGTAGTACAGTCTAAAAAGACCACAGTCTGATATTTTTCCGTAATGACCAAGCAGACGAGGTTAATTATATGGCATTTTGAAACAACATACCTTACATGATACGTATTTATAATGTAACCTGGAGCGTGTGACATAGACTCATCTTTTCAATGTTGTTGCCCTTGTTGTTATCGCTTTCGGAATCGTAAAACTTTCAGATTGCTCATCGTCCCACTCATACATAATTTAGTCCTCAAGTTATTGAATTCACAAAATGTTTAAGGTTTTCTTTCATTGTTCAGTTGTAAACAACATGGCTGGCAAAACCCGTAATCGTCCGCGGTCGATTATGGAAAATCGACCGCCACGTGACGCGTCCCAGCCAATGAGAACACGCGATTTCAACGTAAAATTATATATATACACACATATATATATATATACATATATATATACATATATATATATATATATATATATATATATATATATAATACATATACATATACATATACATATATATATATATATATATATATATATATATATATATATATATATATATATATATATATATATATATATATATATATATATATATATATATATATATATATATATATATATATATATATATATATATATATATATATATATATATATAAACAAAGGTGACTTTTGCCTGATTGGTTGATTCCGGTACTCGTTTTCAGGCCCATTTGAGTCACATTTGGAGCGCGCCGTCATGCCTTTGTTTTGAATTAAGCTCAGGAGTGAGTGTTGTCTTTGAAAGTTTTGATGTGGGATACTATGAGAGTTAACCCGAAATCATGGTTGCAGGAATCTACTTTTTTAATCCGTTGTCAAATTTGGCCGGTCTGATCACGCTACCCACCAGCCGTTAGTTTAATAATACGACGAGTCTCCACAGGAAGTTAGACAATGTCGTGAGCAGTGATAACTTCAAAGAGAACACCAACTGCTTGAGGATTTTTTGCAGAATATGCTGCATTTTGATCCGTTATTCTGCCTTTAAGCTAGAGGATTACCCTAATTATACCTGCTGCTGAAAAACAAAATCAAATGCTGTCAAAATGACTTGGGTATGGTCGATCGAAATTATGAAGTCATGGAGACGTTGGCGTGTGCTTTCTTACCAAAACCAGAGCAATATTGTGCGAGTAGGTGAACAGATGTCGACATACGATTCTACAGAGCGTTTATTTTGAAAATTTCGATGAAGATATAGGTAAGTACGGCTATTTTGTCCATTTTAACGTATGAGATCTATTTTCTACGTGGTATATGCTTTGGGTATTTCTTCGCAACTAATCGCTCATGCAGTTTCTTCCATTCTGTTTTAAATGCACAGAATAATGTTTTCTTCGTGTGTTACGAGCAATCCTGTCGTTCACTGATACCTTACGGTTGATATGTCAATTGGCTTATCCTGTATTTATATAAGAGCTTGTTTCAAAGAAGATATAAAGCGATTATCAAGTTGCGTTTCCTATCATAACGGAAATTCACCAAGCCAGAGCATTGTCTTTGGTTGTCATGAAAGAGGCAATTGAAACAGTGTTTGCGATCTTCGCTTTGCTTTTTTGCAAGTACATTTTGTAGGCATAAGAAATTGACTTTCGATGTTTAGTCAGTTCAACAATGAATAACTATAAATAGTACTGAAAGGTATTTCTGGAAGTTGAAAGCGCTTGTTGTTTCATGATGACATTAAAAACAAATTTATGGAAAGCTAAAACAGAGGAACAAAGGGTTGTGACAAGGAATCCATTTCGTTAGTTTAAGTTGTTTACTTTGTATAAATTTTTAGCTTTTCGTTCATATGGCTAGCCTTGTTTTAGGTATTAAAATCTAAAGGTTTCTGATGTTGGTCCTGTTCGAACGAGTGTATTGAAATGTATATCGAAGGAAATGTACTCGTATAAAGTATTATATAATGTTCTAGCAAAGGGACGTGCGGCGTGCACGACAAAACGCAGTTTCGGGACTAAAATACATCACAATTGACTACATTCAGGAAAACACCATGAAATCCTGTAACTGATAATAATATTTTTTATTTCTTGTATCTTCATCTTCAGTACAACTAATATACAAAGTGCTGTTCGCAATGCTCAGATGAACCTCGTACCGGACCAGCTGGCCATCGGCGGAACTCGATCAAGGCAAACAACAACAGGAGCATATTAACCACAAATTACAAGCGTGGTTTTACATGTACGGTCCAAATTTTAGTAAATTTTGAAATCGTAATACCATCCAAAAACTGAATATTCTACTTCTTTGTACATGCAAAACATGTTGTAGTTGTGGACATTATGCTATTTAACCTATACAATACTTCTTTATACTACATTACAATTTTTCATAATTGTACACCTAAGAATGTGCAACTGTACACAATACAAAATTATTAATATGTCCTGTTAGAATGAACAGCCCACTCATGCAATTTTGATTTTTAATAGTCAAATGCCATTAAATTTCCTAATTTGCCTGCAAAAATTTAAGAACAATAATAATCTGAAATTCAGTGAAAGTTTTGGCACATAACATTTGGTTATTTTTTATTTCATAAATATGTATTAAACTGCTCAAACATGCATGTATATAATTGTTGTATTATTGTAATGAATTTAATATTGCATTTAATTGCACATTTTACAACTTTGTCTAAGGTTCTAATCTATTTGACATATGCCAGGGACAAGTACATGGGTTAAGTGCACCAATTTCTGAACATAACCCTGCAGGACACAAAGAACATTTGGCACCAGATGTGTTTGAACGACCATGGCCAATTTTTGCATGTTTACATTTTGAGCAGTGTGGTGGATTAGCTTTCTTTTTCACATTATTGTTACTAGTGCTAGTATTATCTTGCAATGTTTGTTCTAAGTCTGTTAGTATAATTGTTGCAGGTGGGGGCTGTGGAGCTAGTTGAATAATCTTGGCATTGAGTTGGTTCACAACTGCCTCGAAGTTTATAGTCTGCTTGCTGATTCCCATGTCATCAAAGACATCATCATCTTCTTCAGAAAGCCGAGCATGGTTGTCTTCCTGGTTATTGGTTTCATCATGCAGAAGTGCAGCGTTTGCTGATGTTGACAAAGAGTTGACCACATCCTTCAAATGCATCGTACAGATCACACAGTGGGATTTTCCAGCCAAACATTCATTGTGGAAGGAATGCCAGCAGCCTTCAAATATGCTCCAAGGTTCTTCCCCTGTGAGAGTACATGTTGAAGAGTCACATCTCCTCTGGGCATTGGGTTTCTGTTGACACTGATACCCAAGAGGGAGAAAATAACTCTTCACAACCGTTTCACCAAAAAGTGTAGGTAACATATACTTCTCACAGTCCTTCTTCTGACCCTTGTGCCTAGGAAGATGTTGTGATTCTTCAGGACTGGTGGCTATCCTGGTGAAAATATCAACTAAAACATTTGCAACTCTTGAGTGTAAGTATTTAAGTTGTACTCTACTAAACACATAATTCTTAGGAGGGGTAAAAATTGATCTGAAATTACTCTGACGTAGACTGGTTCCAAAGACAGCTTTTATGGTGTCTCTTAGTTGCTCGTCAGTGGCAGAATCAACAGTATGTCTTCGAATGACTGAATGCACATACTCAACAGTAGATTCATCAACAGCATTTAAGTGTTTTGCATAAATATTAAAGATGTCATGGGTGAGCTCATTGCCTTGCCAGAACTTAATAAATGAAAGCCAGATTAATAATAATTTATTATAGTGATGTCTGCGAAAAGAGTACATCATTACCCATATCCTAATGATTGAATCATAATAGGCTACAAAGTTGTTTGTCTTAAACAAAACATTATAAGAAGTTAGAACTAAGGGGCAGTAATTATCCAAAAAGTTTAACAGGGTACCATACTGAATATCTTTGCAATTCTGAAAAATTGCCTTGACTGTTCTCCTGATAAGGGTCCATCCACCATATACCATTTCAAGTGTAAACTGGATCCTCCATGGTTTTGGATGGTCGGCAAGAGTTTTCCCTGGAAAAACAGTCTCATATATGTGCTTTAATAAGGGATGGAAATTTAGCATTAAATCTTCATCAGAATTTAAATCTATATGTAAGGGACCTATCATTGGAACTATGGACAGTAATGGGTTAATGGCAACATTTTCAATTTCCTGGGAAAGAAGATAATTGGTTAATTGCTCATAAATTATTTTCCTGGGGTAAAATTGACTTGGGTAATCTCCAGGCATAAGGACAACAAATTGGGAGCAGTATTCTTTTAGTTTAGAACTACTTACAACATCTAATGCTACCTCATAATTTTCTTTGCTTTTCAGTGGCAGCTTCAAAAAATCAATCAGATGCACATTTTCAAATTTCCTCAAATGTCGTACATCAGCTGATGCACAATAATCATGGGCTTCCAGTCGTTCACGTTCCATTAGTGGGTCAAAGAAAGCAGTTGTTAGCTCTGGCATGCAAGAAGCAAATGTTTGGCCAAGAGTGGACATACCTTCATCTGAGCAAATTACATTTTGTAAACCGGTTTTGTCAATTCCCTCTTTGGGATGTACAATTTCTGGTTTTTTCATTGGTATTGCTTCTAGGTTTGGAAAAATTTTAATGATAATAGTACACATGTTATTAGCATTACTGGTTAATAAATCAGTTGGCCTTCTGTTTGTATGTATAGTTGTGTAATCATCAATCATTAGTAACAAAAGGTGTTTCTTTTTAATGGCTCTGGTTATAGCATCAGATACTGTTAGTGCATTTGTTGTTGAATAATGGGATAAAGCTCTGTCTACTGAACGACTACAACATGTTGTTCCAATTGCTCGTTGTGTGTCTATGCCTTCATTAGTACAGTGAGAAAATTTAAGTAAAATTCCATTATCAACTTGAAAAAAATCACACTTTTGTGATAGGCCAAAACATAGTTGCATAATTAATGAAACACATCTTTTCTTGTTTAACTCCTTCCGTGATTTTGTATGCCTTGAGCTAGTCATACAAGACAAAAAAAGATTAAATATGTTGGGAGCCCCAGCCTTGCTGCAAAATGCCTGAAATTTATCTGGCTCATACACTGGAAGATTTTGACCAGAAGTAAATGTTTTGTAGTATGCATTTTGAAGTCTAGCAATTTCTTCAACTATTTGGGCGCCTGGAAGATAAATAATTCAATTTAGTAAGGTCTTTGGGTCGGTATTTATCAAAGTATTTAAATAGCGGTACTTGAAGTAGACCACTTCAAGTAACTGACAATAAAAGACCTTCTCAAGAAAAAAATACCAGATATTTATCATTGTTTTACTGACCTGTTACACAAAGATGTTGAGGTAGCTTAGTATCCTTAGCTAAAAATAATGGAAGAAACCTAAGAATTTCAATAACAGAACAACATGTCTTTTTAAATAAAATTTCAATAACAGCTCGAACAACATGTCCTTTTAAATAAATGCATGCAACGTGATATTAAAAAAACCTATGTACATACCTTCCAAATTAATAACAAGTGGAGCCTCCTCTGTGACTGCAGCTTCTTTGACAGTTGCCATTTGACCAGAATCCTTTTCTTTTTCCGAGCGTCGAAGTCGGGTGTAACACAATTTACACGTACACTTGTTCAAAACATTTTTGAAGACAAAACCAGACTGACAAGACTTTGTTCCACATACACCACAAGGGATTTTAGACCTCATATTGAGAAGTATTCCAAAGACAGGCCATTGCAAAATGTCGAAAACCTCCAAGAAATTTTCCCGCCAAACGCTCTTAAACTATCATTGGTTCTTAAAGTTTAAAGTTAAAGTGCCCGGCTAAACCGTTACCTAAGTTAATTGACTTCACGTCAGATCGTGCAGATCGACAGAAACAAACAACCGCTTGTGATCGCTTTCTATCGCATCGAAGCAAAACAGCAAAAACTCACACAAAACAAACTTCCTTTTCTAAAATCCGATTTCTTTATTACGTTTGAAAAATTACTTACAAATAGGATTAAGAAGCAATTTACCACTAGAAACTTCACTCCTTCGCTTTCATTATGCTTCACCTTCGATCGCCATCGAAATCAAATTGACGTATTGCGCATGCTCATAACTGACCAATCAGGCAAAAGTCACCTTTGTTTATATATATATATATATATATATATATATATATATATATATATATATATATATGTATATATATATGTATATATACATGTATATATATATATATATATATATATATATATATATATATATGTGTATATATATATATGTATATATATATATATATATATATATATATATATATATATGTATATATGTATATATGTATATATGTATATATGTATATATGTATATATATATATATATATATATATATATATATATATATATATATATATATATATATATATATATATATATATATATATATATATATATAGTTAAAAGCTTCTAGGACAGCGTCGGCCACGGTTGAAATCCAAATATTACCAGGGTTAAGTCACGTTGGCCTGAAAAAAAGAGAAAAATCTTCTCGACGTTTCGAAAAATCTTCTCGATTTTTCTCTTTTTTTCAGGCCAACGTGACTTAACCCTGGTAATATATATATATATATATATATATATATATATATATATATATATATATATATATATATATATATATATATATATGCTGAAGATTAAAATATAACGGCAGAACCACCTCAACAGCAATAACCAATTACTGTGGGCCCAAAAATAGAAAAGTAATAGAGTAAATTGAAATATTAGTTACAAAGCCTAGTTACAACAGGAAGTAGGGCGGATAAGGCTACGAGAAGCAGTTACATTTTAAATAGATAGTTTTAAATGTAAGATGAGAAATAATACTCAATTATTACTTCTCATCTTACTTTTAA
>OZ036002.1:16225880-16293380 GCA_964035015.1 Corallium rubrum
TCAAATATTTTGGAAGAATAGGATTGATGAAATGAGTAACTCGTGAGTTACTTTTTCAGTTTATGTGCAATAAACAGCATCCGTGCTCCGGCAATGGGTATAGGATGGTACTGGAACCTAAATTCGACGTCACCGCAGGGCTCAAAGTTTCGAGTAAATAATTGCCAAATCCGACCATTTTTTCTATCTGGCGACCAAATGAAAAATAGTGGACCCTATCGGCAGCAACGTCCGTAGATATCTTGCCAAACTTACAAAACTGAACACGAATATCAACTTGAATACAATGCTATATGAAAACTCTTCTTGATAAAGTGAACTGACACTCACAGGAAAACATGGTGCTGTGTTGATATTTAATAACCGAAGAGATTTGACATATGAACGCGTTATGGAAATACGTTAAATACGCGCAATCGTGTCTCCCGCACCCTCACTCCCAAATCGGAACGCCTGCTACCGTGCTGCGCATGCTACGCATGTGATAGACTGTTTGCAAAACTCCGTGGAAGCGAGACGTTTAGGTGGTTACCTAGAGCCTGATACCAAGGAAAACAGATCGATGTTATTTACCTTGACATGTCCAAAGCATTCGATAAAGTAAGTCATAAAAAAATCATTGACAAACTTTATCGCTTTGGATTCCGCGGCAGCCTGCTCTCTTGGTTTCAGTCGAACCTCACAGACCGTCGGCAGCAAGTCACAGTACTTGGTGAAATTTCTTCTCCTCTACCCGTAACTTCTGGTGTGCCTCAAGGATCGATCCTTGAACCATTGCTATTCCTTCTTTACGTCAACGATCTTCCCTACGCAGTATTATCGTCCACAATAGCGGCCTTCGCCGATGATACAAAACTATTCAAGCGCATATCTACTGAAGCAGACAACACTCTTCTGCAACAGGACCTGAATAACATCAATGAATGGTCACTATCTTCAAACCTTGCTTTTAACCAAACAAAATGCAAAGTTCAGACCCTAACAAGAAAGAAGAAACGCGTCATGATTCCATACTCCATGGACAATATCGAACTGAAACACTGTTCACATGAACGAGACCTTGGAGTATGGATTTCCTTTGACTTATTGTGGAAGAAACAGGTTCATTCACAAACAGCTAAGGCCAACAAGATCCTGGGGTACGCTAGAAGAACCACAAAAAAAAACCATTAACGCCATCAGCACCAGACGTACCATCTATCTGGCGATTGTCCGTTGCCACCTTGGATACGCGTCTCAGGTTTGGAGCCCACAAACAATTGAGCTGATAAAAAATCTCGAACTAGTTCAACGACGTGCAACAAAATATATTCTTAATCTACCCTTCCAATGTGAACTTACTTACGAGAACAGACTAATCGAAACAAGCCTACTTCCTCTAACCTACTGGTACGAATATCTGGATATGGTATTCTTTTTCAAAATAATCAATCAATATATTTCATTTGACAAAACTACAATTCCTGAAAAATGCAAACCTACCAACATACCTACAAGATCTCAGATTAAAACAGATGGCAGCGCTTTCAAACAGCGATCATATAGAACATCGACGTACGGTAAATCATACCCAATAAGAGCTCCAAGAATATGGAACGTGCTGCCTCAAGAAATAACCCGGAATTCCAATCTTTCAAATTTCAAAAACAAACTAAAAGAATACTACCACTCTGCTATTCTCTCTCTATACCATTCTGAAGACCCACGCACCTGGAAATCAATTTGTATTAAATGTCAATCTGTCCGTAGTCTATGTGTTTCCCCTACTTGTTGTTTTTAGACCTTCAGCCAGCTTCATCTTAAACGTTTTTACTTGTTATGTTTATATCATATAATTATATTTATATGACATATTATTTAATGTAAGTATAGTAGACAATCAGGACCCGCAGTAATCGGCCTTAGCTGTTGCGGTGTTCCTATCCTTGTATTTATTTAGTCAAGGTAAAGTTAAATAAAATAAAATAAAATAAAATTATCGGCCGTTATTATTGGTGTATTACAACAACGGCCAATAAGATAACGTGCATAGGGCCACTGTAATCACCGATAAGTCTCGCTTCCAGAGAGTTTTTCAATCGGGCTATTACAGCTTTGTAAAACACTTTAGTACGTCCCAAGCGTCCCCACGTACTCACTGCGATTTTTCATTAGCCCGCGTAAACGCCTGACCAGTCGTCTTGTTTCTTAATTAAACAGAATGACAAAAGTAAGGAAGAACGTGGCGAAGGAGTGAATACAGAAGATCAGAGTGATTTGGTGGCGAAAGAGGAAAATCAAGGTAGGAACGCCAAATCTGTATTATTAGGAGGGGGGTGGGGGAGGAAATAAAGAATCCTGGAAAATAGTACCTTTCAAAAAATCTATTGGATTTGGTTGAAACTTGTTTGTGTGCTTTCTTGTTTTCCTTCACGAACAGCAGTGCTTTATCAAGTTTAAATATTCGAGCGCCGCGCGAGAATTTACTTGATAAAACGCATGCTATGAGTGTTTTTTTAAACAGCATAATTGGTTGTTTTAACTTTTATTCATTCAAATGCTGATGCAGGATTATATATATATATATATATATATATATATATATATATATATATATATATATATATATTAAACAGCTCAGGAAAGTGAAAAGGTTAGTCAGCTGTTCTTTACTTTATATTGACATGTAAAGATTTAGCATTTAAAAAGTTATCAAACAGCCGAAAACGTTCGGAAAAATTACACTTTGTTGATTTACGGTCTTTTATAGCATACAAATAACATAATTTCCGTTCATAATGCTTTATTTCTTTCGAAAATGTATTTTACTGGTTACTACATTAATAAATATACGTATGTATTTGGTTTGACAAAATATTATTGTCTCAGTCTTGTAGGGAAAACTAAAATCTTCAATGCATGACATTTCTTACAGGTCTTTATATTGTAATAAGTTAAAATGATGGTACTACATCATTTTCAATTTCAGAGATAAAGCCTAGAAAAAAGGTTCCGGCTGAAAATTTTTAAGTTATAGTTAGGGTTTGTGTTGGGGTCAGGCCTACGTAGTTGGGGTCAGGTGCTTTACCGGATCTGAAATATCCGTGACCAATAGCCTGTCTTTCGAAAATTTTATCTTCATAAGCATTTTGGTTGTGAAAGTTGGTAGCAACAAGCGTTTGTTCAGAGAGTGCGCATTTTTTGCTTAGGCACTGTCGAAGAAAGTAAGAAAAATCTAGACAAGGAAGATGAAGAGAAAGAAGAAGCGGTCCACGAACTTCCAAACGATGAAAGTGATTATGGAAATCTCGACAATGAGAACGAGTTAGGCCATACCCCTAACGAGTTGAATCTTGACACCAGCAAACCAGAAGATATGGAGTTTTCTGACGATCTTGATTTGGACGCCGGGAGTGATCAGGAAGGTAAATATTGTAGTTATTTACTTTGCTGTTTGTGTTATGGGGATTTTGCATTGAGGGCATTATTCGATGTTCTTACATTTGTTGTTGTCCATTGTGCAGAAAGTTGTAAAAATGAAGAGGAGGAGTCGAGTCAAATCGATATTGAGCAGGAGTCTACGGAGCCGATAGACGAATGTGAGTCTATATATATATATATATATATATATATATATATATATATATATATATATATATATATATATATATAAGATTGTGATGGTAATCGTGGTGATGGTTATATTGTCGTGGTGGTGTTCATGGTCATGGCGGCTATGATGGTTATGGTGGTGGTGATGGTCGTGGTGGTGATGGTGGTGCTGCTGCTGCTGCTGCTGTATGCTGTTGTTGTTGTTGATGGCGAACATGTTTTTTCCTAGCTCAAACTAAAGATGGTGTTTGTGATGATGCAGAAGACGAATATGATACCGGAAACGAAGAAATTGATAATACCAGTATTAAAGGCGACATGGTCAGGCCAGAAGATGAAGAGACTGAACCTGACATGGACCAGGTGCACATACTGTTTGATATATTTATGTGTTGTTTTGCAGTTAGTGTTTTATAGTTTAGATGGCATGACAAGTATTGTAAATTAACGAAAATTCCAATTATACAAGGGCTGATACGCCTGATGGTATAATTGGGATTTTATGAGGGAACGAAGGAAGAAATATATGAGACTAAAAGAGGTATGACTTCACCTGGATGTGGTTCGGATCACTTTTTAACCCCAGGGTACCCCTGAAGAAAAGAATATGTGGAGGGAAAAGTAGGTTTGTAATAAAACTGGCGAAATGTGGAAGCCTTGGACCAGTCTGCCATATCCAAAATTTCCTGGAGAGGAACCAGAGCATTGGCTGCTAGTTGCTCTTGTGACTGGACGATGACGTTTGACATGAGAATGAATAAGTTATTTGGTTTTCCTTGTGTTTCACGCATGCCAAATATTGCTCAAAACAGTTCACTTGGGAGAACCTTGCCTCAGATGGATTACGAGTAAAAAAGGCTTGGACAGTTGCATCAGGTCTAGCTCCTTTAGTAGGTACAGTAAGGGTGAAAACTACTCCCTAAGGTAAAACACTGTGATGGTTAAGATCCAGACTAGTTATGGAGGATACTCGTTTTGGGCACGTTAAAGCCAACAACGTTGCCAGTTTCCATGTTAACGTTTTAAGAGAAAGGGACTGATTGACACCCATATCCTTAAGGTGTTGGGTAACAAGGTGTATATCCCATGTTAAAGTGTAACGAGGCTTGGAAGGCCGATTGTTTAAAATGCCTCTCAAAAGGGTGGCCCATATGGGTGTTGCCCACTGACCTATATATAACTGGACTGCGGCTGCTGCCCAAAAATGTGTGACCATTTTCAGATTCAAAATGGTGGCATTTATAGGTCCTTCTGCTAATGGTAGCGACCACTGACTTGTATTTATCGCAACTTCGTTAATATTGTTTTCAATATTTGTGCAAATGCAAGGCGACTTTTGTCACATTACATGCATGCATGGTTGATCATTGTGAAACCAAGATTGAAAAGGCGTAGGAATATCGAGTAGAACATGATTTCGAGTTTGTATAAACGAAATATCAGTTTACCTTTGTTGCTGAGCGGCCCGGGACATTTTTATGATAATAGACGGCCGACCAACCTCGATAAAATTGTCTCAAAAACACCGTTGATGGCATTTTTTGTTACAAGCAGGCAACCATGCTAAATCGTAACGGACAGTGTATACTTTGAAGGTGAGGGGTGTTGGCAGCCGTAATTATTGATTTATATACCAAAATTTAGAGCTTTTTGAAAGCACAATGTGATGGATGGGATATCTGTAAAGTGCTGCCTATTTATGTGTTTTATTTGAATTAGCTAAATTCAGAATACTATCCAATCAGCGTGCCTCTAGTTTTGCTTAACCTAATTTGCATAATTCACAATCATAAACAAACAAGAAATATGGCGTGAATGCACCTAAATATAATGCTTCGAAGAAAGGCCACAAAAAGGTAAGCTTGCCAAGAATCAGAAATTTATTAGATCTGGTAGCTACAGGAAAGTCTCATCTTCGTAAATTACTTTTATTATGTTTTATTTTGGTAATTTGCCTATACCGCCATCAACAACTTTTTAAAGCTGCACTTTTGTACTATAGTATAGTATTGCTCATAGTATTCTTAAGGCGGTTTTCCACTAGGCGACGTCGACATTTGTCGACCGACTCGACATTTTTCTTTTGTCTTGGCTAATTAGTTCCACTCGAGAGCTTGCGAGACAAAAGAAAATGTCGCTTCGCGCGACATTTTTCGCCTAGTGGAAAACCGCCTTTAGACATTTAACTCACCGGTTCAACAGTACTATCTTGTGATACACGGAAGGCAACCGGCGTTGTCATCTTGATCAATGTCTAAGCTACATTTTTATGCTGGTTGCTTGTAACAAAAAGTTTTAAGATTGTTGTGGCTGTTCTTCTAAGTGTTATATTTAGGCGAATTTGTGCCATGTTTCTTGTTTGTTTATAATTGTGAGCTATGCGAATTAGAATAATCAGAACTTCAGGCACGCTGATTGGATACCATTCTGAATTTGTAATTCAAATAATGCACAAACGTAAATAGGCATCGCTTTACATCTATCTTTACATCTATCTATCTATCTATCTATCTATCTATCTATCTATCTATCTATCTATCTGTCTGTCTGTCTGTCTGTCTGTCTGTCTGTCTGTCTGTCTGTCTGTCTGTCTGTCTGTCTGTCTGTCTGTCTGTCTGTCTGTCTGTCTGTCTGTCTGTCTGTCTGTCTGTCTGTCTGTCTGTCTGCCTGCCTGCCTGCCTGCCTGCCTGCCTGCCTGCCTGCCTGCCTGCCTGCCTGCCTGCCTGCCTGCCTGCCTGCCTGCCTGCCTGCCTACCTACCTACCTACCTACCTATCTACCTACCTATCCGTCTATCCAGATGAAAAGAAGATGAAAAAAATCTAAGAAGGTGAAAATCATTCCGATTGTCCATTATTAATCGAAAATGAAAATCACAAAATAAAGTGATTAGGAGATCTGGACAGCCTCAAATCGTTCGTTGAATGCAAACTCAACTTGACAGGAAGCTGGTCATATACTCCTACAAATGGCGGATTTAATTTTTTTAAAATTAGCGTAGCAACGCTGTGCTTTTATCCCGACACCATGCGAAAATCAATCTGCGCGTTCTACTCAATGGAAATGGCCAAAAAAACATCTGACCACGTGCTCGATGAAGACACGCAAGATGCCATCTTGAGACGACCAACAACAACAATGCAGCTGAAATTTCGGACGAAGGGTACTTGGAAAGTGTTAAATAACCTGATAGGTAAAAAAGAAAAAAGTTCTGAGATAAATAAAATAAACATTTCACCTTCTGAGTCTTTAACAAAAGCCAAAGACATAACAAACACACTTAATACTCATTTCACAGAAATTGGTCCTAAACTTGCATCAAAAATACCATCGCCACCCAACAGCAAATCATATAAAGATTACCTAAATAAATCTAATTCGATTTTGGGGTTTGAAAAGATTTCTTCTTTTCAAGTCCAAGCATTGCTAAAAACTAGTGATGTAGCAAAGGCAGTCGGAGTTGATAAAATTTCAAACAAAATTTTGAAAATTTCTGCTCCACATACTTGTGAGTCATTGGCTGAACTTTTCAATTTATCCTTACTAAAGAGTACATTTTCTAGTGACTGAAAAATGGCAAAAGTGACCCCAATATTTAAAACAAGGGATCGCTGTAATTCAAACAACTATAGGCTTATCTCGATTATTTCTGCAATTGCTAGAATATTTGAGAGACTTGTGTACACTCAGACTTGTGAACATAGAGACTATGTTTAGAAACACAATTTGATAAATCCTAAGCAATCTGGAGTTCGTTCAATGTTTTCAACTACAACAGTAACGTTAGATTTTTGTGCAAACAAACTCACACTGAATGTCATTAAAACTGAATTTATGATAATTGGCTCAAGACAAAGATTAGCCACCCATACTGAAAATTTAAACGTAGCAATTAATGGAATAGCTCTCAAACAGGTCCACGAAGTTACCTACTTAGGGCTCAAAATTGATGAAAACCTAACATGGAAAGGTCGTGTTGAAACCATTAAAAAGAAAATTATAACAAGTGTACGTGTTATGAAAAAAGCCAAACCATATCTGAACGGGACAGCTTCTCATTAACATTTACAACACAATCATAAAACCTCACTTTGATTACTGTAGTACTGTATGGGGCAGTATTGATATGACGCTGGCAGACCAACTACAAAAGTTACAAAATCGTGCAGCTCGTATCATTACTGGGGCGCCATACAAAACAATTCACACGTGTGATGTATTTTCTGAATTGGGGTGGTCATCTCTGGCACACAACCGAAAAGTTCAGAAAGCTATAATGATGCACAAAATTATGAATGGATATTCACCATCATATTTATCAGAAATGTTTGAGAAGCAGTTTGGATCAACTATTTATAATTTAAGATCATCTGATCGAAATGTTCAGATACCTAATGTTCTAACTGAATGTTATAAAAGAAGTTTTGCTGTATCTGGATCTTTACTTTGGAACTCTTTACCAATTGAACTTAAAGAGGAGGAAAGTTTATCAAAATTTAAGACAAAAATTAAAAAACATAACTTCTGCATTGACAACATATAAATTTTACATCTGGCTGTAAATATATTATGTAAATATTTTTTAGATCTATTTTTCAAAAAAAAACACAAAAATAATGTAAATATTGTTTTGTTACAATGTACACGGCTTCTACAATCTCGGACAAAAATATTGGGACACTTAAGCCTTTCCCCCCCTCTCCCTATTAAGTGTTGTTCACTAGTGTCTGTTTTTGTTGTTTTGTTATTCCAGTTGATAAACGCGCGAAATATTTCAACATTGAATAGGGGCATACCTACCTCTCTACCTACCTACCTCTCTACCTAAAACAATACCACTAGGAGACAGAAAGAAAATACAAGCAAATAGAGTTCGAAATCATCGACTAACATACTTCAAGGGTTGTAAAGACATATGTTGCTACCAAAGGCACATAAAGTGTTTCGTAATGAAGCTATTAACTGTTCTTGTTGTATTTTTACGAGTTTTGTGATGCAAGTTTATTGAATACCACGCAGAGTAAAGAATCCTACGAAATAACACGTTTTACTGCTTTATAATACCAACTAATGCAAAACTAAGCTTTTTCATCTTTTTTAATCTTGTATACAGGGTTCTTTGTTTGATACCAATAGTATAAATTTTCTTGGTGCACGATCACCTCGGTTTTCTTTGATGTACCGCGGTTGTTTATTTATATAGTTAGTCCCAACCACGCATGAATCAATGCCCCGGGCTAATATATATTAGCCCGGGGCAATTAACCTGATTTATGCGTGGTTTAGAAAATAAGGGTTAATCAATGGTCACGAATGTGATAAAGGATTTATCATCGTGACTGAAATGTTTTTAGGCAAACTCTGTGATAACGAACTCAACCTCGGTAACTACGTAAGTTATTTACCTCCGGTTCGGTAACTAACCTATACTTAATGTGGTTCTTTTCCTCCCTTTTCGTGCCACGAAAACATACAAAGTTTCCGTGGCGGCCATCTTGGTACACCCAATTCGTCATCTCCGCTGGCTTCGTTTTTGAAGGCAGATGAGCAATCCCGTTTATACAGAGATTAGTGTTTTCAACCCGTAGTCCATGTGACGTCATTTAAGGTTATATGGAAAGTCAACAATTATTTATAATTCTTAGGTTGAGGAACTTGACGAGTCTACTGAGAACTGGAGACCTGAGTCAGAAACCAAAGTAAGTTGCCATAACCTCTGTTGGTGGGTCGGACAGGAGGGGCGGCTGCGCATGCGCCAATATTTCGAATTAAATATGGCGGATGTAAAATGTCATTTTCTACAATGACGAATTCGGCTAAATTAAGCGGTGATACTATTCATGTAGAAACATCAAGGATTGGACTGTTCCTGATTTAAAACGATTTTTTGCAAAGAAAAATAATCATTTTCCTAGCTAACGATCAACGATTTTTCACAAAGCTAGCCAAGGTAGAATTATACAACCCGCTGTACTAACTTGAAAAAGTTAAGGCGAAGTTTTATCTGCTAAGCATTCTGCCATATAATTGTTCTTTATTCGTTAACAAACCATATATAATTTACGTCTCTAAATCGGTTTCCACGTATTTTTTCATCGACATATGTTTTAACCGTATGACAAATAGAGTGAAATACGTTGAACGTTGAACGCTTCGAAAATGAAGAGAATTTGAATACAATCCAGACAACATTTCAGCAAAAGATAATCAGCTTACGTGGACAACTAAGAGACGAAATTGACAATCACGAAGAGCAGATTCTTCCACGATGGCCAAGCAAGACAAGTTTGGCTTCCTCTACCTTAGTGGAAAAACATATTTGACAACATTTTTTGAAAAAGCCGCGGAAAGGTTGGGAGGGTCCCTTTGATTCATTCCTTTTGACTTTGACCGCATACCTCACCCAGCATTGTTATTAGATGTAGACCACTTTTGTAATGGCCACCATTTTAAATCTTATTTTATGTGCATCTAAATGAGCTTTATTCCTAGCCTCATTATGAAACAAAAATTATTTTGAATTGCAGTCACACAAACGAGGCCAGGAAGGCTCATTAAGATACACATAAAGTAATATTACAATTAGTCGCCTTTCGAAACTGGTCTGTTTATAGGACAACGAGCTATCCGGCTATTCAGTGAATATAATGCTTGATTGCAGTTGTACTGAACAGCAGAGTAATCTGTCTGCACATGCGAAAACAAATATGGCGGTCAGATGCTCAGGGAAAGCTTTTCTATTTAATATTGTTATTTTTCTGCATTTTAAACTGTACGAATGCTTCGACAAAACGTACGTGCATTGTTTGCAGGACAAATTACAAATAAGATAAAGAAAATACAAGAAATCAGGAAAACCGACTAATAATATCCATGCCCAAACGTTTGGCATTTTAGAATAACAGCCAACTAATAACAGCGACACACGCGTGTCTTTCAAAGACGAAATGAGGGCATTTGCTACCGATTTGGTTCTAATGCGGCTTCTTCGTACCACCAATTCACCTTCCAATATTTATACATTTTCCTGGTTGAAATGTCTCCTTTCATCTATCAGAGCAACGTCAGAGTTTCCTCTAATTGATTAATAATCTTTAAAACTCTGGTTGACCGACATATCGTTAGAACATCTTGAAGATATCTTGGTCGTCATACCTTCACCACATTTTTTACACCAAAATTTCGCCAGACGGTCTCACAGCACGATGAGCCCGCGGTATTTTTGATAGCGGTAACATGTTTTCCTGCTGTTCTTGTATGTGCAATTCTTGTATGTGCAAAAAAGTTTGCGGTAAGGAAAATTAGCACAATCAAGCATTTTTTTATTTTCATTCATTTCTTATAAACGGAGAATCTTGCCAGCAGATTTTTATGAAATTATCATCCAATCTTCAATTAAATTCAACCAAATTCAACCAAAATTTGATTGCTCCATTTTCTGTGGCCAACCTTTCCACAAAGATCAAAATCGGTTCAATACTTTCTATATATGTTAAATCTGTATACTTTAGTTATTTTAGACGAATATGAACTTGATATTTGTTCTGTAGCGGGGAAACTAAACGAGAATGCTTTGTAAATGTTGCGATATCGCCATGTGTTTTGCAATTGCCTTCGCATAATAACATATATACTACGCGAGCCCTGATTGGTCAATTGCCGTGTTTGGATGAGAGTATCCAAACACGGAAAATTCCCGCCAAAACGATATTTTTGAAAATGTCGGACAGTATATCATATTCACTTGTGATTATTTTATAAAAGAAATACCAAATATTTTTTTCCGTGTTTGGAGACTCTTATCCAAACACTTGGGAAATTGCTCGACTTTCGAAAAGCTAAAAACACTCGCCTACGACTCATGTTTTGTTACGCTTTTCTCCAGTCTCGCAATTTCCCGCGTGTTTGGATCAGAGTATCCAAACACGGAAAACCATTTGGTATTTCTTTAATTATACCTTACCTTACCTTACCTTACCTTACCTTACCTTACCTTACCTTACCTTACCTTACCTTACCTTACCTTACCTTACCTTACCTTACCTTACCTTACCTTACCTTACCTTACCTTACCTTACCTTACCTTACCTTACCTTACCTTACCTTACCTTACCTTACCTTACCTTACCTTACCTCACTTTACTTCACCCCACTTTACTTCACCCCACTTTACCTTTCCTTACTTTGCCAAACTTTACTTTACCTAATCTTACTGCACCGCACTGCACTGCAGCTCACCGCTCCTCGCCACATCTCACCTTACCTCACCTTGCCTTACTCTATTTTACCTCACCTCACTTGACATCACAGTACCTTACATGGCGTGGCGTTGCATTACCTCACCTCACCTCACTTCACTTCACTTCACTTCACTTCACTTCACTTCACTTCACTTCACTTCACTTCACTTCACTTCACTTCACTTCACTTCACTTCACTTCACTTCACTTCACTTCACTTCACTTCACTTCACTTCACTTCACTTCACTTCACGTCACGTCACGTCACGTCACTTCACTTCACTTCACTTCACTTCACTTCACTTCACTTCACTTCACTTCACTTCACGCACTTCACTTCACTTCACTTCACTTCACTTCACTTCACTTCACTTCACTTCACTTCACTTCACTTCACTTCACTTCACTTCACTTCACTTCACCTGACCATATAGTTAATAGAAAATATACTTGGTTTGGAAGCTCAATAAAAGTCATTGTTTTATGTTTTTGTTCAAGTTTATGGAAATGTTTGCACTTTCACGGTTACTGAACATATACTGTGTTTTCTGTATAATGAAGCAATCGTCCAATAGCAACGTTTGGGTTCAATCACTCAACCGTACTGTTTAAATATTAATTAACGTAAAACAAAGGATTTGGCACCTTCATGTACCTTTCAACATGAATCGCAGCTTGATTGTTAACCACTTTGAAGTTTGCCGGGTTTCCAAACCATGTATATTTTCTATTAACTATGACCTAACTTACCTTACTGAAAACTCTACCGTACCTTACCTCATCTCACCTTATTTAATTTAACCTACTATTCCTCGCCATATTAATGTCATATTAATTGACATGATAACAATTAGGGCGAGACTGCTGAACCAACGGAAGACCATGGTACGCCAGACAAATCTGCTGGAGCAGCTTCTAGTGAGCGACTAGAATGTGCAACTAATGAAAAAGAAGCAACAACAGAGGAAGAGAATGATGGTACTGGTAGTACTCTATTTCAACAAACTGGCAAAGATGAGAATACGTACACAACTACGCACATGAGTTCACATCTTACTCCGGAGGACATGGTAATAAATCTATTTAATCCGCGGTCGTTGTAAAAGCTGATACGAACTCAATCTCGTTCCCAGACCCTTCTCACGCGGGCCGCGCAAACGAAGGCTCTGGGATAATCCATTTCAAATCGACATTCTATTGGTTGAATAATTGACAATGGTTTTTATATGAAGGGACATTTGAAAATCTGTATTCCTTGTTCTTTCGAAAGCCTTGAGGGTTTCAAATTTTTTCTGGCGACTGAAACTTGTCAAGAACCAAACCTCTGGAACCAAACAGCAGTTGAACAGCAACTATTCGGTGGCTTATGAATGGTTTCGAAAGGGAAAGCGGTGAGTACTGAAGTGGCGTGTTGCCCGAGGTGCGGTATCTTGTCAGTTGTGGAACAAGATGGCTAGTAATTTCAGAACTACATATCGTTGAAGTATATGGTGTACGTATGTTGTTAGGTGTGTTGAATAAGCTTTCATTTGATGTATAGTTCAAGATTCTGCGTTTTATTAAACTTATTAAAATGTCCAAAATGTGCGAACCACTGTTTGAAATAATATTACAAATAAACAGGAAATTGACTTCTCACAAGTATTACAGAATTTTAGATATCTTTTGAAATACTTAACGCACAACATCGAGATATATATCATACAGAAGCTATTGAAAAATTCTATTCGTAGTGGACATTTAAGCTTCTAGTTAAACGGGAAATATTTAAAAATTGTCGTTTTGGTTCATAGCGTCGGTTTCCTGTTTATATTATTACGAACAGTGGTTCGCAGTTCGCACATTTTGGACAGTATAACAAGTTTCATAAAACGCAGAATCTTGAACTATACATCAAATGAAAGTTCATTCAACATCTAACAACCATGCGTACACAATATATTCCAACAATACGTAGTTCTTAAATTACTAGTCATCTTGTTCCACTGACAATATGCCGTATTGCCGCCGTGCCACCTTGGCTACGACAAGTTTGCTACTCCCCGCTTTCTCTCTTGGAACCATTCAAAAGTCATCGATTACTTGCTGTTTAAAATGCTGTTTAGTTCTTGACAAGTTTATCCGCCAGATAAAATTTAAAACCCCTCGAAAAAATACTAGTTCCTACCATTTGCGAAGATCTCGAACACAGAATAATCTAGTTCTGGCGGCGCATGCTCTTTTCAATCGGCAACCGGTTTTTCGGTTGTCTGGCGATGGATTATCCCAGAGCCTTCGTTTGCGCGGCCCGCGTGAGAAGGCTCTGGGAACGAGATTGATACGAACTTAACCCTTTGACTACCAGACCAGCCAGAACCAGCCTATTTATTATTTTACTCTGTCTAAAACTTCTTTTCCAGTCATCGCAGAAACTGGCTTGGAGCTCGTAACGAGTACTTGCATCTAATTAAAAAGAATTCAGAGTGCAAAAACAAGCACTGCGATATTTTTTTAATTGGTCGAATTTTGCTCGTCAAGCGAAAATCTATGGTAGCCAAAAGGTTAACTGAGTCTATCGGTTTGCCCATCTCTCTTCTTTAACCCTTTCGCTCGCAGACTGGCAAATAACCTCTAGTGAAAACCTCTAGTAACCATAGAGTTGACTGAGTCTATTTGCCCATGTTTCTTCTTTAACTCTTTTACTTCCAAACAGACCGAAACTGCCCTGACCAACACCGCTGCCAAACGTTTTGCGCATGCGCGACGTCCGAGCTCGTCCCAGGCTCGTCCTCCAGAAAAAGAGCCGGAAAACACTGAAATATTTGGACTTGTCCAAGAGTCCGACACAAAAGTTAAAATTATAAGCATACTAGCAAAAAGATAAGGTAGGTAATTTGTGCATGGCTTCTTTGTCAATATTGTAACATGTTCTGAATTTACCCCTTCGTAATTTTCTTTACGTTTTTTTTAAAACACAAATGAATAGTCGAGTCTTACTTAGTCTTCACTGTCTGGTTGTTGTCGCCACGGCTAGTTCCCACTTCTCTTGCAATGTTTACTCAGCGAATTCACGCATGCGCAAACGTTTGGCGGCGGTGTTGCTCTAACCTGAGTATTAGGCCCTTCTTTATCTTTTGAGGACTGGGGAGGAGAAAGGAGGGGGAAATAAGGGCTTCGTGACAAGGGCCTGACATAAATCTATTCATTGACCCATGTTCTTCGTCCAGAGTCTGGACGAAACCCTGATTGGTTGAGAAACAAAAGCTGGAAATACATCAACGGAAATTAAGTAATTAACTCATTCGAAAATCGAAGTTCGTGGGAATGTCGAGAAGCCGCCTCCAGACTGGAAAGTTTGTATTTTCTCAAATTCAAATTCAACGTTAGCGTTTTTGCGGATACTGGTTGCTAAACCATATCCGCTATGCACTGAGCGCGGTTGTGTGTGTGTGTGTTTTCGTCAATCACGTGCCAACGCAAACGACCAATAGCGGATCCGAATCTGCATACTTCAGAAGTCTTATTTGTATGTTTGAAGAGTTTACGAACGTGTACCAGAATAACGAATGGAAGATAGAAAGTTGAGTTTTGCTTCAGGTAATGAACATTTGCGCGCCATCACAAGACGCCAAGAAATATATGACAAGTCGACAGCTGACAGTGAGGTACTGGTCTGTCGGTATAAATTTGAACGGTTTTGAGAATTTTTGCGGATTGTCTTGTTTCGAAACAATATGTATTTCAGCATTTAAATACATTTTTATGTATGTACTGTTGTTTTATACTATAAATACAAGCGCGCGGTGACTGCATATTTACATGCAATACTTTCTCGTGTTTCTTGTGAGCGCTTGTTTGGCTTCGGATTAACGATCTTTCTGAATCTGAATGCCCTTTTAACTATTAAATGTTCGAAGTGTTTACGTGTTAGGCGCTTGGCCAAGATGTTTTAGCAATTTAGCTATAGGTTTACACGCAGAAATCCACCGTGCTTGGCACTCTTTATGTTACATGTATAGACGTATTCAATACTTATTCAAAAAACGTGTTGAACACTGATTTATTGAGACGCATCAAGACATATAAAACGTAAAAATATCATATTCTTTAACAATGCGATTAGCGTCCGCGGTTCCTGTTTTTGCCGATTTACCTAACCGTGAGTTCAAACATTTTAGTATTAGGAGTTAGAGATTGCCAGATTGGGGTTAATCGTTAGAAATTAACGATTATTGTTATTTCTATAGGTGCGACGTAAGTACATGTTGAAGGGAAAAAGAAGGCAGAAGGGTGTAGTCAATTTATAACGTTTTTGCTCAGACAAGAGTGTTAAACCGTTCGAATCAATATTTCTGAAACCTGAATAGCCTTGTTTGAAGTGTTAACATGATAAGCGCTGGGCCGAGATGTTTAACTATAATTCACAAGCAGAAAGTTTCAGGCTGTTCTTTGCACCGGTGTCACAGCGGTTTTGGACCCCCCCCCCCCCCCCCTTAGATTTTGACCTCCCGATTCAAATCTCCTAGTAGATTTGAACCGGGGGTCCAAATCTACTAGTAAATATGGACCCCCCCCCCCTTTTTAAACATTTTTGAGACCCAAAACAACCCAGAAAACGATGAATGTCTTACATTCATTAATTTTCATATCCAAAGCCAGTTATAAACCACACATAGTCGAGCTTATTGTGTTGCAATAGCGAATAAAAAACATTGTTGGGCGACATTTTGATAGTTCGAAAATTTCGTTCGTTGACGTACATGCATCAAATAAAATTCTATTGCCAGTAAAAAAACAACAACAACAATCGTTTTACGGCCGTTTTCCCCGCTTATGCGTGGGTTGGCCGGCGGCTCCCCACAGCAGTTTCCTCCACTTCTTTCTCTCCGGAGCATCCTCCCTTTTCAACCCACAATCTCTCATATCCCTTTCCACCACCTGACTCCATGTCGTCCTCGGCCATCCTCGTCCCCTTGTACCTTCCACCTCGAGCGACATGCTCTTCTTCACCCAGTCACCATCGTCTTTCCGCAGCACATGTCCAAACCATCAACTCAATCCCCATTCTTTCCCTCAGCTCCACACTCGGCACTCTATCCTTTAGCGATACACCACACATCCATCGCACCATCCTCATCTTTGTCCGCTCCAATCTCCCCCTCTGCTCTGCAGTCATGGCCCATGTCTCACTTCCATACACCATAGCACTCCTCACACGTCACATACAGCTTCCCCTTTAGCTTTAATGACACTTTCTTTCTTGTCAAGATCCCAGACAACTCTTTAAACTTCCGCCACGCACAACGCACCCTTGCCACAGAAGCCGAATTCGCTCCTCCACCTCCATTCAGCATATCCCCAGGTAACAAAACTTTCTAACATTCTCTAAATGTACCCCATTTCCCAGATCCATGCTCTCATCTACATCACTATCCTCCCCATCACCTGCTCTTTCACACACCTTGCATACAAACGTGTCCTCAACTCTAGCCAGCGAGCCCTTCACGCCTGAGCACCGCTTGTGTACCCATCCACTGCAACCCATACATGGAATAGAATTATTCCCAGTACCCTTTACACATACAGTACATGACAACTTCCCCAGCCTTTCAACATCACCACAGTTCTTCCCTGACACCATCACCTTTGTTTTACCAGTGTTCACTTTCAACCCTTTCGCCTCCAGACACTTTCCACGGCAGCACTTTCTCCTTAAGTTCCTCGATGCTCTCAGCCATCACGACCAAATCGTCGGTATACAACAGCTACCACGGCAGACCCTCTCTAATTTCTTGCGTCAGCGCCTCCATCACAACCACGAGAAATAATGGGATCAAAACCGACCCTTGATGTACCCCAACCTTCACCTCGAACTCTTCACTGTTTCCATGCTTCGTTTTCACCATTGTTCTCCCTTTTTCATACATTGTCATCATTGCTTTCACCAACCATTCTTCAACCCCCAGCTTCCTCAACGCCCACCTAACCACCTCTCTCGGTATCCTATCAAATGCTTTCTCCAGATCCACAAATGCATAATACAGTGCTCTCTCTTTTGCCATAAACCTCTCCTGTATCTGCCGTACCACAAAGATCGCATCAGTCGTCCGTTTCCCTGGCATAAATCCAAACTGCATGCCATGAATATTTACTTTATCTCTCAACCTTTTCTCCAGAACCCTCTCCAATACCTTCATCCCATGTTCTAACAGTTTTATTGCCCGATGTGCCCCACACTCCAATGGATCACCTTTCCCCTTATATATAGGTAAAAGGGTACTCAGCTCCCAGTCCCTAGGTATCTTTTCCTCGTCCACCACCATATTACAAGTCTCCGTCATCTTCTTCACCCCTACCTGACCAGCTGCACGGATAATCTCACCCACCAGTTCCGTCGGACCACCTGCCTTCCCACTTTTCATCTGCCCTATCGCCTTCTCTACTTCCATCTCTGTGATATGCTCTTTTGGTCCTTGAACTACCCCACATTCTTCAATTCCATCCCAATAATTCTCTACATTCAATAGCCGCTCCATATACTCCTTCCATCTCTTCTTCGTCATCTCCGGCTTCACAACTATATTTCCACTCTCATCCTTCCAGCAGTTCACTCCAACCACATCCTGCCTTTCCTTCGCCATCTGCTTTGCTATCCTGAACACAGATCTCTGCCTTTCTTCCGTGTTGAGTTTTTCTCCTAATCTCTTTCTCTCTTCCTGCTGAGCCCGAGCAACCACTTTCTTTGCAATCTTTTTCGCTACCACATACTCCTCCAACGCTGCCTTCTCCTCAGCAGTACCTTTTGCCTGACACCACGCCTTGAACTTCAACTTCTTCTCACTCACCATCTTCCCAACCTCTTCATTCCATCACCATATTTGCACATGCCTTGGTGGGCCTTTTGTCCACCCACATGCCTCACTTGCCGCCTTCAACAAACCATCTCTCGCCTTCTCCCATACCTCATTCACGTCACCCTCCCCGGCTTCTTGCAGAACCAATTTAGCCTGGAATTGCCTTCGCACACATTCGTCCTTCAGCCTCCAGACCCTTCTCCTCGGAGTGAATTTCTTCCTCTGTCATGTCGGCCAGTATCAGATGGTGTTGTGATGCTGCCTCTTCTCCAGGAATTGCTTTCGCATCCCAGAGGCATTTTCTGTCCTGTTTACGTGTCATCAAGTAGTCGACTGTGGTAGTCGATCCACCCGATGAATACGTCACTAACTTGTTGTCATACTTCTTAAACTGCGTTCCACACACAATCATCTCCATTGCATCTCCAAACTCCAGGATCGTTTCACCCTCCATGTTTCTCATACAATAGCCGAACCCTCCATGTACTCCTTCATGCCCGTCGCTCTCTCGACCAACATGCCCATTCAAATCTCCACCGAGAACCACCATTTCTTCCTTCTTCAGCCTTCCCACTAAGTCATACACAGCATTCCAGAATGCATCCTTCCCTACCTGACTTCGCCCAACCTGCGGCGCATAACCTTAGATCACATTCATCAGACATTCCCCAATCACCAGTGTCACCATCATCAAACGTTCACTCGTACGCCTCACTTCAAGTACCTTATCCACGAATTCCCCTGACACTTACATCCCCACACCATGAATCCCTTTCGGACATCCTTGCCACAGAAACTTGTACCGGCCACTCTTTCCTCTCACCATTTTTTTGCTTCCACCCTTCCATCGTGTTTCCTGCACACAACATACATCAACTCTCCGCCTTTCCAACACCTCCACCACTTCACACGATCTTCCTGTCATGCTCCCTACATTCCATGACCCAAACCTAATAAGCCGAGGTCCACGCGGTACATCAGGCGTGTTGCCTTCGTCCATGGAGTTCCCCCCACCCACGCTTCTCTCGGGTTCCCCATCTTGAGTTTTAACGAGGGGAGACCCTGCCCATGCTTTTTAACTGCCATATTGAGTACTTTTTGAGGCTGAGATTTATGGCCTGATGCCCTTCCTGACGCCAACCTTTTCTTTCAGGGGAGGACCCTTTGCCGTTTCCTAAAGAGACACTACCTGCAAGGCAGCAGGCGGATACAGTTTAACGTCATGACCAGGACATCTAAATTCCAAAATCTTAAAAAAAAGTTTTACTACAAAAAACTAGAAAGTTACCAAATGGAAAATATGTATACAACTACAAGGATAAATAAACATCGCTAAAAATGGAGAGCGTGCATGGAGATCGCTTTTACTAACTCTGGTAGTGGTTTCTATTTTACGGTTTGTGTTCTTTATCCCTAATATAAAGTAACAAAAAGCTTCAGACTGTTCGCTATCATGAATTTCGTTTATATTATTGTGTTCACACTACATATATTTAACTTTTGGAGGGGGGTCCAAATCCGCCAACGGTGGTCCATATCTACTAGTAGATTTGGACCCACGGGGTTTTAATGCAAGTATAGGGACCGCGTTTCATGTTTTAACTAATGTTTCAAGTGTACTGTTGACATGTTAGGCCCTCGGCCAAGATGTCTTAGCTATATGTCTGATTGTCTGTATATACACAGAAATCAACTGTACTTGGTACTGCTTGAGTTACATGTAGACGTATAAAATACTTATTCAAAAAGCGCGTTGATCATTGTTGAGACAAATCAATTCATGTGTTACCAGAGTCTAACGTAGTAGAGATTAGAACGAAAGCGATATATTATCGCATTCTTTTAACAATGCGATTAGCGATCGGCTTTCCTGTTTTCCCCAATTTACCTATAAAATTGTCATTTTAAGATTAGTGTTAAGATTAGGGTTGGGGCCGGGCTTGGGTTAGGGATTGGGTTGGAGTTTAAGTAAGGGCTAGAATTAAGCATTATTGTTAAGTTATTAAGGGCATTTAAAAATTAATAATTATTGTCGATTCTAGATGATACGTGAGAGCATATGCTGATATGTCGCCTAACAAGAACGGCTCCTGAGAAGGAGAAGCAAACGAGTGCCTGTAATTAGGCAACTGGAACTAATACGCAAGTGTGAATACAAACGTTTTACTTGACTGAATCTGACTGAAACGCGTGAGACAAATACTGTAATATCTCGCCGCCAAGCACTTGTTGAAATGTTAAGAAACATCAAAACCTTTAGTGAAAACATTTAAAATGTTGTGGCTATTCAGAAATCGTGATTGGCGTTATGCATTTAATTAAAATATTCGGGAATATATTTGAGAATTGTTTTCCATTTCATTAAAATATTTGGTGGTTTCGAATTCCGATCATAATAGTTTCCCTAATTGCAAATTGCTCGATTCATTGCAGTATACAAGATTTTACTACGGCATTGCCACTACGATGTTTATGCACGAGCAATGAATTTTTTGATGTTCGATTTGGTTAGATTTGAAATGTTTTGTTAATTTGTTTGGTTCAAGCTTTTTATAGACACACGCAGTACTAAACAGGAAGTGATTTTTATTGGCTATGGCGCGTGACATGAAAAGGGGGCGGAAAGGGAAGAGTCAATGATTTGTGTCAGGCTCTCTCAGTTAAAAAGAGACTGATACTCAGATTAAAACTGCCCTTTATTATTTTACTCTGTCAAACACCATATGATTTTACTCGTCAAGCCAAAACCTTTGGTAGTCAAAGATTTAACTGGGTCTGCCTATCTCTCTTCATAAACCCTCGACTTTCAGACAGGCCAATACCGGCCCCTTTATTATTTACTCTGTCCAACGCCAGACGATTTTACTCGTCAAGTGAAAACCTTTAGTAGTCAAAGGGTAAAGTATATTTTTGTGGAATTGTATTGGAAAGTAATTGTGAAAAATTCTTTGGTTTTACTACGGTATTTTTTGTATTTTTTTTTATCGTTAAAACAAAATGTTCTACTCCGTAGAGTTCGTATCGTAAACAGCTTAATAAATCAAGAGCCGATAGAAGTCTTGGTTCGTCAGATGAAAGAACCCATAAGAAACCTAAAGTTATCGATTCATCTGAAAGCACTAATAATCAGAGCCAGGTACAGAAGCTTTTATGTTGTTGTTGTTGTTGTTGTTGTTGTTGTTGTTGTTGTTGTTGTTGTTGTTGTTGTTGTTGTTGTTGTTGTTGTTGTTGTTGTTGTTGTTGTTGTTGTTGTTGTTGTTGTTGTTGTCTTCGTCGTCATCCGTTCTTTCTTTCCTTTCTCTTCTTCCTCTCATCTTTCTTTTTTCCCCTGTTCTTTCTTTTTTTGGTCTTTTTTTTTCATTGTTCTTTTTTTCTTCTTCCTCTTTGTTTTCTTTGCTTTTTTTCTCCTTCCTCTTCCTCCTCCTCCTCCTTTTCTTTCTCTTGTTCCTTCCTTCCTTTCTATTCCTCATTCTTTTCTTTTTGTTTTCTTTTTTCTTCCTTTGATCTTCTTTTCTCTTCTTCTTCTTCTCACTTCTCCTTTTCCTCTTTCTTCTTCTTCCTCCTCATTTTATCTTCCTCTTATTTTCTTCCTTTTCTTCTTCGTCTTCTATCTCCTCTTCTTGTCTCTTCTCCAAGTCGAGGTTTTTCTTCATATGTGCCCATGTTTCATACGGATACATCGTCACTGGCTTGATTTCGATTTTATATATTTTTTGTTTAGTATCTTTAGCAGTTTGCTATGGTTCGAAATTCTAAAATCGTTTTTCTTGGGATTTTTTATTTAAATTTGCAGCGAGAGCAATCCACTACATCGGATTTGGTTGAACACTTAAAAGGAGACGAGAAAGTCCATGATAGTCAAGTTTACGACGCTGCAACACTGGAGCAACTCCAAGAACAGCGAAGCACTACTAACTACGACGACACCGAAAATGGCAATGACAACGAGGAATGTATGGGCGCGGACTGGCAACTACCTTGCGAAGATAACAATCGTGACAACGAAACAAAGGTGATGACTATTTATAAGTAATACTAGAAATACATAAATGCAATAACCCCTCGCCCGCTTTTACAGCAACCCCCCTTGCGCTCTTTTTTTATTGGAGGCCTGGAAATAGCTACTCCTGTCGGAATGAAAATATAGTTTTAATTCTGGTAGAATATTTGAAATAAAAAACAAAAACTCTATTTTTTTAAAGAAAAATGCAACAAAAAACAAAGAAAAATTTAAGGATGATATTTCGTAAAATATATTGAGATGAAAAAAATTGCATGTCGCCTCCCAGGTTTCGAACTCGATCTCGTTCGCGCGCAAGCCGACGACGTTAACCACCACACTACCGAAGCAGGCGTCAAAATTTCATCAAAATATTAGGGTTATATTGTACAGTTATTTCTTTCCATGTTTACAAAGACCATTGCTTGGTATCTAAAAATATTTGCATTTTGAAAACTACTCAAACTGCCTGGCTGGTATTCATTTATGATATTTTAAATTTATTTAAACAAATATAACAAAAACAGTTTTTCATTTCGAAATCTGAATTGCTGAAACTGTTTTCACATACATGTTAATGCCAATGGGCCTTAATAAATATTTCAACAGCATTTGTACGTTTTAAAAAAATGTACCTTTTCCATTTTTTATGCTAAATTATAAACAACCGCTAAGTCGTTAAGTAGTTTTACAAAAAGAAAACTATTTAAGAGAAGATAAGACGGCAGCCACAGGTAAAAAATACAACGGGCATCGGCAAGAAAAAACATGCAATTATGGATATGATACGTTTAAAACGGACTTCAAGGACACACAAAATGTCATAATATAAAACAAAATTAACAGTCATAGATGTAAACAGGGAAACTCGAACAGTTTTGCTACTAAGTGTTCGTGATTACTGAGAGCGACTGCTCTATATTTTTACCGTAGCTTAAACTTTTCGGCCTTTATTATCGTTGGTTTTCTATATCTTTTTCCCTCTTTCGAGGTTCGGTTTGACGGGTTTCCTTTAGTCAAGACGTTGATTTGTTTCTGTTCTTTTGAAATGAGTGTACGTATCCCCAAAACTCCTTTCTCAAGTCTTTTTGTCAAGAATATATTACTTCAAATCTTTTTTGTCAAGAACTATATTGTTTCCAGTGCCCTACAATCTTCACCGCGCGTGGTCCGTCCACACACATATATATATATATATATATATATATATATATATATATATATATATATATATATATATATATATATATATATATATCTATATATATATATATATCTATATCTATATATATATATATATATCTATATATATATATATATCTATATATATATATATATATATATATATATATATATACAAATATTCAGATCGCTCAAACTGATTCGCATTTGAACACGCGTGTAAAGTGGACTCCACGCATGTCGAGATTAGCACCCTCACCGGGCTCCGGGCCTTCGGCCCTACGCCCGGCTCGGGGATAATATATATCATATGCACAAATTCTATGGCTAACGTCAGACGATATTACTCGTCAAGGGGAGAGCTCCCAGAAACCTGACCAATAAAGGGTTAACTAGTCTGCGGAGAAAAAAAAATGGCGATCAGTTTTGCTGTATTTACAGAAGCAGGAGATTTTGTTGATAAATAAGCCTGATATAGTAGAATAACGAAAAAAGTCAATAAAATTAATTAGAAAAGTATCAATATGTTTCATTAAACTTCTTTACGCATTAATATATCCAAAAGTTGTAAAAACTGTTTTGTTGATCGATAACTATCGTGTACGCCAAGTATGATAGATAAGATGAGATAACCTTTATTTTGACACGATAATTAAAGCTACAAGCTTGTGGGGTCGTGTATAAATAAAGAAAAATTTACATTAAAATACTAAATATCAATATTTATATTAGTAGCTAAATAAACATTCAGTTGATATAATAATGCAAATATTACATTTTTATATATAAACGTATTGAAACCCAAGGTTGAAGCGGAACCAACATTAAGCTCGAAGTCTTTAAAGCACCTTTAATTTGCTAGCGGTCCTGTCTTGCATTAAGAATACCGAAAAATATAAGAATCTGAAACTTTTAATTTTATTTATGTGGTATATGTATAAGACCACTGTTTATATTAGCCTACTGTATACAAGAGCTGTGAGTTGCTCCGCCGTGCTACGTCGTTCCAGGGGCTCTCTCATTAGTTCAGTGATCCGAGCGCCGATGCGTTGATTCAGAGACCTTGGAATTGGGAACCTTGGACCTTGGGAATATTATTATTATTATTATTATTATTATTATTATTATTATTATTATTATTATTATTATTATTATCATTAGTGTACAACTTCTGAATACTCAGTAAATCAAAAACATCAATTGGGTGCGAACGTAGCCAATTGTTGCGTTAAGTATTAAATTACAAATTCTAAAAGTTAGTTAGAACAAACAAAGTAAAGACGTAAATATTAAAAAAAAAGAAAGTAAAGATAAAAAAAAATTTAAAAAGTAAAGACAAAGAAAAACCAACAAAAAAACAAGTTGTTCCGTTAATATAAGATAACTATTAGACCAACCGGTATAAGTTCTATCCATGTAACAAATTAATTATCTAAACATTAATGTACTATTCCACTAGAACCCTAAAGGAATGTGCGATCTTCAAACTGTTGCAGAGTACTGCTTTCTGCATTCGCCTTAGGGTCTCTCCACTTCTCACACCAATCAGCGTCTTTACTCTCTTATCAACTTCCTTAGAGTATCCTCCAAGTACGTCTATAATGATGTTGTGTTGGATGATTTGGTATCCCGGAAATTGCCTCTTCAACTCCCATCGTAGTGGTCCATACTTCTGGGTCTTTTCCTCATCTTTCAGCTGACGATTTTCTATCCATGGACAGCTCATTTCCATCACTTTCACCTTCTTTTCGATCTTATCTATTATCCTTGTGTCAATCCAGTTGGCTCTTAAGGTGGATTTCCATTCAGTGCTTTTTGTCGCGCGATCGCCGATTTCCGACCGCTTTCTTTTGAATTGTGGGCTCTCGACTGGATCCGTTCCACCCGAGTTCTTATGAGACAAAGAAAGCGATCGCAAAAAGTCGCTCGCTCGACAAAAAAAGTTGAATGGAAATCCGCCTTTACTTCTGTGTTTTCCGCGTACAGTGGTATGTCCCAGAAGACTTTCGCGCATTCGATTTCATACACGGGCTTAGACTTTGCAGGTGAGTACCAAGGTGGAACTGATGATATCTACTCTCGATCCCTTAGCATCTAAAAAAAACAGGACCTTTAAAGCTGCGTTGTGTCTGGCTAGATACTTTGTTGGCCAGAGCACTACAGCCTGCTAGGATGCGAGACAGGCTCTCCGGTGTTTTACTACATATTAACATGCATTGCACGTCTGAGCTGGTATTCAATCGGGTTTTCTTCTCATGGTATATTTTTGTTGGTAGTAGCTGTTGGTAGAGCTCATGTACGCTTGCGATTGTACATCCAACCTGACATCCACCCAGAGCAGTCACTGCTTATGTCGTCATCTTCCCATCTATTCTTAAACAACTTGCTGTGCCATCCTAGTGGATGTTTTCCTCCGTTCTCACTGATTACTTTACGAATTTCTCTGTCCAGTCTTTGAAGCTCTGCTGCTATGGGCCATACTTGCGTCCACATTAAGTAACTGAGGGTAGGAAGTGCAAACTGGTTTGTCGCCAAAGCTTTGTTGAAATCTGATAGTGGGCTGGACCAAATCAACGATAACCTTTGTAGCTAGACTTTCGCTGCACACTTTATCACCCGGCTGTCATCCTGTTTCACATTTTCCATAATCCCTAGGAACTTGTAGTACGCTCCCTCCTTCAGGCTGGTAATCACATCCGATTCACCTACTTCCATTTCTGCTGACTCGTATCCAACTCACCTCTCTTGACATGCACCACCGAACACTTTCTCTCATTCCATTGTAACCCGGCATCTGCCATTTCTGACGTAGTTGACCTTAGCACTCTTCCAAGTTTACCTGAAGATGCTGCGAAGACCTTTAAATCATCAATGTATAGCAAATCGGTTATTTTCATACTAATGTGTTTAGAAAGTCTGTATCCTTCTGTAGCCTTCAGCTTCTACGTTATCGGGTTGATACATAGCGTGAATAGCCTTGGGCACTGTCCATCTCCTTGTGGGAGACCTTTGTTGAATCTAATCACCTCCAAGGTTGAATCTAATCACCTCCGAGGTTTCATCACCCTGCTTAGTCCTTGCTTTATTCTTGTATTCCACCATATGCTAAGTTTCTGAACCACTCTACCAATCCACTCGGGGAATCTGTGGAGGATCATCATTTCCCTCAGCCACTCATGGTCTATCGAATCGTAGGCTTTCTTCACATCAATCCACGCCATACTGAGGTTGCGGTTGCCTCGTCTGCTGTCTTGGCATACTATTCTGTCTATTAGTAAGTTGTCGATCGTTCCACTGCATTTTTCCTCCTTCGCACCCCTCTGCTCTCCTTGCATCAGACCATTTTTATTCAGGTGTTGATCCATGGGTTTCAGTACACATGAAGTATGCCACTTGTACACTGTGTTCAGGTATGTTATAGGTCTCTGATTATCGCTGCAGAATTCTCCAGGTTTCGGGATAAGAGAGGTCTTGCCTTCAGTGAACCACCATGGGTAATCGTGATCTTCTTGAAACACCGCTTTGAAACTCCTTGCATCTCCATCGTGTAGTGACTGTGCCTTTTTCCACCAAAAGCTTGCTATCCGATCAGGGCCAGGCGCTCTCCAGTTCCGTTTCTTACGGATTACACTCACCACACGGTTTGTGTCAAGCTCATATATTTCTTGAGAGGGTGATGGTACATGGTCACTGATGGCAGCTCTCACGTCTTCCAACCACTCCGCCTGAATATTTCCAGTCCCTTTGCTTTCCAACAATGATTTCCAGTAGCTACTTGCTTCCGATATTTTGAAATCTGTTTTGGTTGTTCTCTTCATCTCGAGATGTTGCTTCATATTTCGGTTTTTCGTTATTTCCGTCTCTCAATCATCTTCTTCATACATGCGTAACCTGCGCCCGGATCAGCTTGGAAGCGCTTGTTCAGTTCTCTCTCGACTTCTCCTGTTTCATCTTTCTTCTATAAATTCTCTTTAACTTTCTGAGGTCTGATTTTTTCCTCTCCATATAGCTTACCAGCCCCGCTGCCGATATTTTATTACATTTTTCTAGCATTGCTCTATTCTTTCGGCCTTTTTTTGTAATTTTCCTATTTTTTTTTTAATTATTATTATTATTATTATTATTATTATTATTATTATTATTATTCTTATTCTTATTCTTATTCTTATTCTTATTCTTATTTTATTATTATTATTATTATTATTATTATTATTATTATTATTATTATTATTATTGTTGTGTTAAATTTTCTATTGGTTTTAAGATTGGTCTGAAATACAAGAGCTGTGAGTAGCTCTACTACTTGAGAAAGTCGTTTTTGAGACTCTTCTGTACCTTGTGAAGATGAGATGTTTTCCTGAAAAACTACTATGCCTGTAAAATCAACCATATCTGGAATTCCAACCCTAAAGTTTGGTGGAAAGAAGTAAAGCGCATTTCTGGTACCACCGCTTTAAATGCCTCAGATCTTATTTCTAAATTAGAATTTGTGGACAATGAAAACCTTTCGCCAACTGACATTGCCAATCTAGTTAATAAGTCATTCTTCCTTGAACAATTAGCACCTCCATTCAGCCAACAGCACAACTCCACTTAGTGTCTCCGTGTTATCAACATTTAATAAACTCAAGTCCCTTATTTCGGGGAAATCACCTGGTCCAGATAACATTCCAACTTGGGTTTTTAAAGAATATGCAGAACTTCTTGCTGAACCTGTTGCTATCATCCTTAATTCCTCCTACCAAGAGCAGAAATTCCCTCCAGATTGGAAAAGTGCTGATGTAACTCCAGTCGCTAAAGAATCACCAGTTCGCGAGATAAATACCATTAAATATCAATATCTTTTGGATATTTTTAACCTCAAACAGATGATAAATTTACCAACTAGAGTTACTCCTACGTCGAGTACGATTATCGACCATATAATAACTAATCAAAAATCAAGAATAACCCATACAGGCGTGATTCCGTGCAGTATCATCAATGATCATGATGCTCCTTATGCTTGCATAAATATTCGTTCAACACGTTATCAGCCAAGGTTCAAATATATCCGAAATATGAAGTCACTTGACAAACAAAGTTTTATCCATGATTTCTCAAATCTACCATTTAACGTAATCGAATGTTTTGATGATCCTGATTTTGAACAATCTGGTAAAGGAGTGCATTGATCGACATGCACCATTACGAAAAATCAAGGTGACTCGACCTCCAGCACCCTGGCTCGGAAATGAAGAGATTCATTCTCTCCAAGATCAAAGGAATAAACTGCGTAAAGAAGCTCACTTGGCTGGCTCGGAAACCGCTTGGGAATCTTTTCGTTATGTACGAAATAAACTGAAAACAGTTATTAGACGGGCAAAACATTGCTTTTATCAAAAGGCACTTTCATCAAAAAAACCGCGCGAAGTATGGAAAATAATTCATCGTATACTCAAACCTGGCCCACAACCACTAAGGTTTGATGTCGATTGCCTAAATAATTACTTTGGTGATACTCCTATTCGTATTACGGACGCCCAACCAACAACAAAGGAAGAATTGCAACAAATAGTCCACGACCTGCCAGAGAACGGATCTATTGATGATCAATTTGAATTGGAATCGGTTACATCAGAAGAGGTCCTTAAAATCATCAAATCTCTAAAATTGGATTGTTCCACCGGTCCAGACCTAATTCCAGTTATATTCGTCAAACTTTCAGCAGAATATTTGGCCACCCCACTTTCCAACATAATAAATACTTGTATCGCCAATTCTCAATTCCCGGAAACATGGAAAAAAGCAAGAATCAGCCCTGTACCTAAGATAGACCACCCGACATCAGAAAGTCACCTGCGTCCTATATCAATTCTACCAGTATTATCAAAGATTTTTGAAAAACTTGTAGCCAAACAAATGACACAGTACATAGAGGCTAAAACCCTCATGCATGATACTATTGGTGGATTTCGCAAAGGTCACTCAACAACTACTCTTTTATTGGGAATACGAGATGACTTACTCCATGCAATGAAACGCGGCGAGGTTACGCTAATGGTATTGGCTGACTTCTCAAAAGCATTTGATACCGTCTGCTTTAAGACTATTTTAACTAAACTCCACAAACTTCAATTTTCAAAACCATTTTTAACATAGATTATAAATTACTTAAGCAATCGAAGCCATTATGTACAAATTGACGACCGAAAATCTTCAACTATTGTAACCCAATTCGGAATACCTCAAGGATCAATCTTGGGTCCGATATTATTCAATATCTATGTTAACGATCTACAAGACCATTTACCAGAACACATCAAAAGCTTCCAATACGCTGATGATACAACGCTTTATACATCATGTCCACCAAATGCATTGTCACAGTATGCATCCATCCTAAACCACGCTCTCAATGATATTGGAACATGGTCAATAAGTTCAAACTTGGCCTTAAACCCAGATAAAACAAAGTATATGTTAGCCTCCACTAGTCAAATGGCACGTGTTACATCACCTCCAGAGTCATCAATCTGACCTCGAAATTACCAACATCTCTCTGGAACGAGATTCAGAAGCAAAATTGCTGGGTGTACATATACATGAGCACTTAAAATGGGAGGAGCACGTAAAACAGACAACAACTTCTTGCTATGGCGTCTTACGAATCCTTCGGAAAATAAATTTTTTTACATATTTTCGACTTAAACTCCAGTTAGTATAATCCTTAATTTTTTCCAAAATGGACTACTGTGACACTGTATTCAACCCGATTCCAGAATATCTTTTACATCGACTACAGAAAGTTCAATATGCTTCGGCGAGTTTTGTCCTTGGCCACTATGTCAACTCGATATCTGACATTGTCAAACTAGGTTGGCTCCCAATCCGCGAGCGTCGAGATTGGCATTTATTTCAACAAGTACACAAGGCATTACATAGTGATTACTGGCCATCTTACCTAAAATTGGAAACGAAAACTAACACGCGAGTTTGGAGATCGGGATCAGCAACAAAGCTGACTGTTCCACTAATAACTGGAACTTTTCAAGACTCGGCTGCTAAAATTTTTAACATATTACCTCCTGACATCAGAGATGAAAGTAATTTTAACATTTTTAGAAGCCAAAGTAAAGCATTCCTCGTTAACAAGCTAAAACAGTCATTTTAATAAATTTTCATTTCGCCCATGTAATATATCTAATATAATATAGTCTAGTAAAATTCTGTAATATTCTAATCTTATTCTTTATTATTTGTATGTAGTTAGTGTTTTCAGATGAAGAGCCACTCCGTGGATATGCTGAATAAATTCATTATTATTATTATTATTATTATTATTATTATTATTATTATTATTATTATTATTATTATTATTATTATTATTATTATTATAAACAAACACTTGAGACCTATATCCTTGACGCCAGTCATCTCAAAGATCGCCGAAGACTTTGTGGTTGAGATGTTTGTTGCTCCTGTAATTTTAAAGATAATAAATCCTGCTCAATTCGGTGTAATTCCTAGATCTTCAGCTATCCAGGCTTTAATCAGCATGATTCATAAGTGGTCAGAGGCTACCGACGGTACTGGTGCAGCAATTCGTGTTCTACTGCTTGACTACAGGAAGGCTTTTGACTTGATTGACCATCACGTTCTGGTAAGGAAGGTTTGCCAACTAGAAATGCCTCCACAAATAATTAATTGGGTGATTGACTTTTTAAAATGTAGATTTTAACGCGTCAAATTGGCGAATAACTATTTTTCTGATTGTGCCTCAGTTCCTGCAGGGGTACCCCAAGGAACTAAACTGGGACCATGGTTATTTATCCTAATGCTTAATGACCTCCAAATATCTCATTTTGATAACTGGATGTACGTTGATGATGCCACAGTATCGGAAGTCGTACATCATCATAGTAACAGTGCTATACAATTGGCAGCAAACATTGTTCAAGACTGGTCGAATATAAACAGATTTCAACTGAACGCTAAAAAATACAAAGAACTTGTTTTTCAGTTTAAAAAAATGCTAATATCTTTTCCCCGATTATGTTAGAGTCTGACCAAGTAGACCTTGAACTTACCACCCACGCAAATTCAGATCAAAGAGAACAAGAAAATAGTGGTATTACACGATCAATTCGAAATCGGAGTCAGCCCGTCTGGACGAAAGACTATATTTTAACTTAATAAAAGTAGTGTGCTGCGTAGGCAGTGTTGAAACAACAATCGAAATATGGTATAGTGGGTTAATACTGCCGAAACAGAGAACGTAAGTGGTCTAACGTTTCGAGCGAAGGCCCTTCGTCAGAGAGAAACGTGGCAGTGTTGAAACAACAATCGAAATATGGTATATGGGTTAATACTGCCGAAACAGAGAACGTAAGTGGTGTAACGTTTCGAGCGAAGGCCCTTCGTCAGAGAGAACGTGAAACTATACCATATTTCGATTTATATTTTAACTTAACCGTTTAATTGTTGTAAATATTATTTTGTAAGGAATTCCCATTTAGGAGGGGAATGATGTAGTATAAGTTTAAACCATTGTGCCACGTTTATACACACGTTGTCGTTGACTCGTTGTAGCGCGCACGCCATTTGACGTGAGCTTGTTTTTGACAGTTGACTTTGAGACGAGTTGGTTGACTTGACTTGAGTCGGGTTTTGTTTATAATACGATTTAAGTCCTTTTACTTACAATAAAGTTGATTATTCTACATTGGTGGCAGCGGTGGGATAATGTCAGAAAGTGAGAAAACATTAGAAGAAGAAGTTGAACGGCTTGCAACACGGTTACAAGAACTTGACAGCCGAGATAGTCATGTCAGTCAAGAATCGACGACGATGATTACAAGTAGCCGAACTTCCCAAACTCAAATGGTCCCGAGGGCAAAACCTGAAACTTTTTCAGGAACGGAGACAGCATTCAATGATTGACTTAAGCATTTTGAGCTTTGTGCAAGCATCAATGGCTGGAGCGAAGAACAGTCGCGTCAACAATTGGCAGTTCAGTTACGAGGACGAGCACAACGAGTCTATACCAGTCTGCAAAGCGAGGAATTACAGACGTATGACGGCTTGGTATCCGCATTGAGAGACGCACTTAATTGACCCTCCACAACAGCGAGCTATTCACAAATTAGCTTTCCGCAATCGACAGCGAAAGAAACAGGAGAGTTTAGTCGACCTGGCCACAGACCTTCGCCATCTTGTGACAAGAGCATTTCCAGAGCATAGCGGAAAATGGTAGAAGAAGAGCTTTTCGAGCAATTCATCAACGCTCTAGATTCCCGAGAGCTACGCCTGGGAGTTAGTCAAACGTCCCCAAAGAATTTGGACGATGCTCTTCATACAGCCTTGAAGTTGGAAACATTATTCACTGTGGAGAAGGAAAAAGCCTCTCAACAATCACAAGATGTCAACATGGCGACCACAACAACAGGATTACAATCGCGGATGTACCACCACTTTGGGCGAGAGAAATCATGGAGAGACAAAAGAACATCGAAAGGTGGTTAGAAAGAAATAATCAGGATTCAAGACGCCAAAACAAAAGAAGCGGAGAATGTTATTATTGTGGAAAGATCGGACACTTTCAGAGAGATTGTCGAGCACGATTCCTTCAAAGAGAAAACCAGGGAAACGGGAACAGGGCGGGTACAAACAGTCGATGAATCCGCCCGCGCGTTCAACAGACAAGAAACCACCCTTCAAAAGTCGCGAGTGCAACAACCGACGACGCGATTTTCAGCAAATGGAAAATCAACGGGAAAGAGATTACAGCCTTAATAGACACCGGAGCGGCGATTACATTAGTACACCGAGACGTATTCGACGGCGTGAGAACCGTGGGTACGAAGATCCGACCGGCGACACAACCTGTGGTTGGGGCAAACAACAGTCCGTTGTCTGTTAAAGCAATTGCCGAGGTCCAAATTGAATTGGGAGGAATCAGTGCCAACCACGAAGTACAAATATGTGACGACCTGGCTCAAGATATGCTTATCGGCTTTGACTTCCTTAAATCACACAGCTTTGTCATTGACTTCGCACAAGGAACAATTCGCGTTAATGGGATCACAAATCCAATAATTCTAAAACCTAATTAGCGAATTTGCCGGCTAGCGATAGCAAGTACGACCACTATTCCCCCACATTCGATGGAGAACATCCTATGCAAAGTAGATCGGGGCACAGCCAGAGAACAAATGACAGGTGCGCTTGAGCCAGAATCACGGTTTGAAGAAAGAAACAAGATTGGGATCATAAAAGTAGCTGCTACGGTAAAGGAAGGAACTATTCCAGTTCGGTTCTTTAATTCACAATCGAAGCCTAGACGAATTTTTTGAGAAAGTACCGTGGGACACTTGTTCCCTTTGGTGGAAACAGAAGAAGAATCACCAGAAGAAGCATCACCATGGTACAAATGCGTTAAAATAACCGATCAGCAGCTCAACGCAAAGAAGTCAAACAACCTGCATTGCGGAGTGGTGAAAAAGAGTAATCTTAACAAGACTCGCAAAGAAATGGCTGAAGTATTCAAGATAAACAATCCATCAATTCCGGTTGACGAGAAAGAACGAATTCACGAGATTCTAGAACGCCATAGTAATGTCGTATCAAAGGGGACGCACGACCTGGGAGAACTCACTCAAGTTAAACACGCCATTGCAACTGGAGACGCGTCACCAATCCAAGTTCAACCCCGTAGAATACCGTTTGGGCAGCGAGATAGCATCAAAGAAGAAGTTGAAGCAACGTTGGCCAGCGACGTTATCGAATCGTCAAATTCCCCGAGGTGTTCTCCTGTAATCTTGGTGGCCAAGAAGGATGGCTCTAAAAGATTCTGTGTAGATTATCGGAAGTTAAATGAAGTTACCAGAAAAGATGTCTTCCCTCTCACAAGATGTGAAGACATCCTACATGCGATGTCTGGGGCAGTCTACTTCACTCACCTGGACTTGGTGAGAGGTTTTTGGCAAATAAGCGTTGAGGAACAAGATCGAGAGAAAACGGCATTTTCGACGGTGGACATTATCAATTTAAAAGAATGCCATTCGGTTTGAGAAATGCACCAGCGACTTTTCAACGGCGATGAATATCATTCTACAGGGCCTTAACTGGTTGGATTGCCTCGTCTATTGGGACAATATTATCATCTTTGCAAAGACGTTGGAGGAGCATCGCAAGAAGTTCGACACGGTACTTGGTCGTCTTGAAAATGCTAGTCTCAACTTCAACGCCAGAAAATGCAAAATTCTGAACGAAGAAACCGTGATCCTGGGGCACGTGATAAGCCGCCATGGAATTGCAACGGATCCAGAAAAGACCAAAGCCCTTGAGGAGTGGCCAATTCCTTGTGACTTGACAAGTCTACGTTCCTTCCTTGGTTGTGCCGGCTACTACCGCCAGTTCATCCCAAACTATGCAGATATCGCTGCTCCTTTACACAAACTGGAGCAAAAAGGAATAAAATACCATTGGAGTAAGGAATGCCAAACAGCCTTTATGAAGTTGCAAGAAAAGTGAACAACTGCTCCTGTGCTAGCCTATCCCAGAAGTGATACGCCGTTCATTGTAGACACGGATGCAAGCAACGTGGGACTGGGTGCCGTATTATCCCAAGTGCAAGACGGCGAGGAAAGGGTCATTGAATTTGCGGCGAAAACCTTATCAAAAGCGGAACGCAATTATAGCACCACACGGAAAGAACTGTTAGCAATGGTATGGGGACTGGAATACTTCGAGTCGTACCTATGGGGAAACCACTTCACTGTTCGTACAGCCACAGTGCGTTGAGGGCATGGCTACGAAGTTTCAAAAATCCAAAAAGTCAAGTGGCACGCTGGTTGGAAAAGCTTTCTGAATTCGATTTCACCGTGGAACATCGGGCAGGTAGACTCCATGGAAACGCTGACGGAATGTCGAGGATTCTTCCGTCAAACGCGAGTAAAGAAAATTATGTTTCTGTCGTAGCACCAGGTTCAAGAACGACGACGACAAATAACTCAGAACTATCCCTATATCAACCCGAAGATCAGTCAGTAGACGATCATGGATCGAGAAAGGTAGACGACCGCCAAGAGAGGAAATAGCCAGCATGGGTCCCTTTACCTCGTCCCTGTGGAGCCAATTTTCTAGACTAAGGTTGGTTAATGGAATCCTCTATCGAGAGCACGAGAGCGAGGATGGAACGTCCATTAAACTGCAGCTATGTCTACCAAGAAAGTTAATTCCGGAAGTGTTGACAAGCCTCCAACAAGATGACGGAGAGAGTGAAGGAACGATACTACTGGAAAGGATGGAGAGACGACGTTGAGGAGCATTGTAACAGCTGCAAACAATGCGCAAAACACAACCCGCCACAAAGAAAAGCTCGAGCTCCTTTAGTAACAAACATCACAGGATGCCCAATGGAACGTGTGACTCTGGATGTTATTGGGCCGCTACCAAAATCCAAGCAAGGTAACAGATTTATTCTCGTAATAACTGACTACTTTACAAAATGGCCAGAAGCCTACGCGATTCCAGACCACAAAGCCCAAACTGTGGCAAGCAAACTTGTTGATGAGTGGATTACACATTACAGAGTGATGCAATTTCTGCATTCAGATCAAGGGCGCGATTTTGAAAGTGACGTTTTTCAGTCTGTTATGAGACTCCTTGGAATCAAAAAGACCCGCGCCACACCTTATCACCCACAGAGTGATGGCCTTGTCGAAAGAATTAACCGAACGTTAAAAAGTATGCTGTCCAAGGTAGTGAGCGAAGACCAAAGCGATTGGGATTTCTGGATTCCTCAGGTGCTGATGGCGTACCGAACAGCGGTTCAAGCGTCTACTGGTGTCACACCATTTCGCATGATGTTCGGGAGAGAAGCACGTCAGCCAGTGGATCTCGTAATTGGTGACCCGCCCGACCAGCCAAGTCAGAACACTCTAGAGTTTGTAAAAGAATTACAAGAAAGATTTAACACGGCTCATGGATTGGCGAGAGAAAAGATGGAAGTAGCAACACGACGTTATAGAGACTACTATAACGCATCAGCAACATGAAACCTTTATAATGTGGGAGATCGAGTGTGGCGCTCACAAGTTCTACTTTAGGACTCACAGTGACCTCCGATGGAAAGAACACATCCAAAATATTATTAAGAAAGCTAACAAGCGTATATACTTCATAATTCAATTGAAACGCGCGCATTTTCCTATCAACGCCATCATTAGCTTTTATTGCACGTCAACAGTGCGTACGTCCGATCCTAGAATATAGTTGTGAAGTATTCCAGTTCTGTTACCAAAATATCTGAGTGATAACATTGAACGATTTCAAAAGCGTATATTATCAATTATTCTTCTTTGAAAATCCTACTCTGAAGGATTATCAATTACAAACCTGAATAGCCTTCATCACCGTCGATATCATCTGCCCAGAAAACTTTTAACAGTATAGTGGAAAATCGAGATCACAAATCATGTGATATTCTTCCTAACGTTAATTCATCTATTTATTCACTTAGGAACCACAAAGAGATTTTATTATCCCCAAGTCAAAACAGCCGAGATCTCGGCATGCTGGGATGAAAATATTCCGATATATAAACACTCTCTTGCCGGGTAACTCAGCTACCCAAGTTGAATTCGTCACAACAGCGCACGCGCCACTTATGAAGACAATCGGAAACTACTTATAGAATGTGAAAGCATTATATATGCATGGGCGGCTTTGCCGAGTATCTCGTCTCATATAAACACTCATCTTTTTTCAACTCTGCTTGCCGGGTAACTCGCCTAGCGGGTAACTCGGCTCCATATATACAGGCCCTTAAGATGGTTGGACAACAATTCACTCCCGAGGAAAGAACATTCATGGTACTTTCCTATCATGAAACAAGAAGCCCAACAAGGATAAGGGAAGCCTTTAGGAGAAGATTTCCAAATCTTGATGTAGCATACATAATTTGGAGCATACATAAGTTCAAATTTTGATGTTGCCTCTTTAAATGACTACAGGAAGCGAGTAGATAACTACTTAGCTCTGAAAATTTCAGACAACAAAGGAGGGATGGGCTTTCGGCGTGATATAAAAATTTACTTCTTGTACCATAATTAAAAAAGGTGCACCTCATAAATGGATGGAGGGCATAAAATAAAAGTAGCGTGCTGCGTAGGCAGTGTAGAAACAACAATTGAATTATAGTAAGGTTAGATATACTGCCGAAACATAGAGAACGTAGAAGTCTATCGTTTCCCTTCTCTGACGAAACGTTAGACTTCTACGTTCTCTCTTTCGGCAGTATATCTAACCATTTTATGTGAAATATTTAACTCTTTCACTACCGAGGGCTCTCTACTTGACAAGTAAAATCGTCTGGCGTCAGACAGTAAAATACTAAAGTCTGCTTTGTCTGAAAACGAACAATACAGTAGGCGAAGAGTTAAACTTTTTTGAAATATTTTACTTTTTCAGAAAGACAATGTTGATCGTGAGTCAAGACCTTTGTCCCAGAAGACGTCAAGTAATGAAGCACAAAACCTGGAATTACCAACAGAAGAAATTGAAAGATCAATCCCGGATCCCGATAAGCATAATATGAAGGAATGGGAGCAGAAGAGCAGCTTTGTGCACTTGGGACAAATAGTATCCACTGCAGATAATGATGTATGTAGCCTTCTTTTGATCGTTTTCAGTTTTTGTTTCTTTGTATAGGGTTTAGAAAGCTGCATTATGGTTTATCTCGTTCCAGTGCTTCTTCAAAAAATAGGCATGTGTCTACCGCGCTGTTGTTGTCGATCGCTCCTTTTGGTCCTCTCCCCCCCCCCCCCCCCCCCCAACTGATCCAATGCTCTCAAACCTCGCTGGCTATTGCATTGTCAAGAGTAATCGATAATAGTAAGTGTTGTTATACTTCAAGGCTTCCAGTGTGGGTAAATCAGAAGTTTTATCAACATCAATAGTAAAAGGAATAATATTATACTAATTTAAAGGTGATTCACAATCGCTACTGCGCATTTGTATAGGTAATCGCATGGGGCCGAGGCAAATTAAGGTTTAATTTCAAGAGTGTTTCAAAATTTTACAAAATTGCCCGAGTCGCAAAGCGACGAAGATAATTTGAAACTTTTGAGTGACTTAAGATATTGAAACCACGAGTGAAATTAAACCTGAATTTTACGAGAACTCATGCGATTATGTATTAATAATGTAGAGGGCAAAGTTATTCAAGAGCTATGTTATGTCTAGAAAATGTCAATTCTAGTACATGTAGCTTATCATGGTCGGTGCTCGGCAACATTCCAATTTTCCTCGCTCTGTTGCTTTGCCTGTTGGTTTCTTTTTGTAAACACAGGCAAAAGTTCGTAAATTTTTTAGTGAATTCATTTCACTAATATTTTACACTCCTTCGATAGTTTAAATTGGTTAAAAGTAAACAATAAAGCATTTTCAGACCGAAAAACCCTGCAGATTTGTTGAAAAAAGGTCAGTCCACTGAGGTTCCCTGTTGCTAAGTAACAAAGCGACCAATCACACGCAAGTACTGCTGATCAAGGAACCAATCAAGTGCAAGTAATTTTGCCCTGAATTACAAAAGAATGCCCTCTTCATTAGCCAATCATATTCAAGTAAATGTGCCCTGTATATTATTAGCGGAGTAATACCATGATCGACTCGGTTTCTTTTGTTCTCACTGGGTAATTTAATTTCTAATTTTCCCCGCTAACAGGGCAAATTTCTAATTTTCCCCGATTAGCATGCATGACCAAACATAAAACAGTACTCTTTTACACAACAGAGAAATGCATTATGTAATATTTAAAACATGAGCAGGAGTGTTTTATCAGATTTAAAACCACGAGGGCGCAGCTTGAGTGTTTTTGATCTGATAAAACACGTGTCGCGAGTGTTTTGAATGGCTTCAAAAACGATAAACGATTCGTTATTGGATGTTATGTTCATTAGACGTATTCTTTATAAAAAATTGTATGTTAATTAGTATTTTTTATATAAAATTGTATGTTCATTAGTATTCTTTCTGACATCAAGAAGTTTGATCAGGTATAAAACCACGGACATGGTACTGATTTCCTTTGTGTTTTCCTCGTGAATTATTAATGAGTTTTTGAATATGAGATAATCATGGTATTACAAACTAGTACCATGACATGTCGGGATATTAGTGATTAAATGTCCCCTCAGCCTCGGGAGGTTTATGAAAGTCCCTCCCTCGGCTTTCGGGGACATTTAATCACTAATCTCCCTCATGTCGTGGTATTACTTATAAATATTCATGTTTCTTTGTTTTGACGGGTGAGTGAAATTTGAAAGCCACGTTTCTCTATTATAGAGCCAACCGCGTGAGTGAGCTAATTGACTGTGAAACCTCACAAAATTTACGAAGAATAGTATTTTCACTATGTTCTTAATTCTGCCCATACAAACAAATGTGCAAACACACGGCGTTTCCGCGGACTTATTAAAATGAAATTACTTAACTAATGTTTGGAAAACTATAGCTTAGAACAACACGAAATTTACGGAGAATGGTATTTTGATTATTAACTTTCACCACATGCAGATAAACGCGCGTGAACGGTAGTTTAAAGTGTCTGAGCGTCAGCGAAATTAAAGATTGTAAACACAAACTCGAAGGCGCACGGGAATAGACGGGAGTGAACATAATAAAGTAGAGTGTTTATTTGAAAGCTAATATTTCGTCTAGTATAGCCTAGAACTTCACGAAATTTACGAAGAATGCCATATTGAACATCGACAAATATTTGTTCTGGCCCTACCTTCCTATCGTCGACCATACGGGCCCGAATCTTCGACGAAGGTTGCCGAGTGATGACGTATCCAATCCAAACAAGCAAGCACGCAAGCAAGCAAGCAAGCAAGATCACGCCGACATAGTGGCTCCCGCTGATGGTCAGCGATGGTCACAAAAATTTGCCTGGCGTTAGCCAGAACAAAATACTAACTGAGACCATTTCTGACAAGAATGAGTGAAAAATTCATTCGCTAAAAATTTCAAGGGAATCTAGTTTATAGTCTTTGCGCTACTAATTCTCAAAGTTTGCCATAAGATAGTTTGTTTTTAGAAAAAATTGGGCTTTCGGTAACAATGCTTTATGGCGTACGCAAATGTACCGTTGATGCTGAAATCCATTGTTCTTATATGCTATACACCAGGTACTCTTGAAATTTTCTGTGAATGCTCCTACCACGCTCTTCTAAAATGCCTTTATGCCTAAAATCACTTTAAAGCTGCTTTGCATCTTCATTTCTAGGGCTTCCTGGGTAAAACAGAGTGTCTAAAACGGGATGTGAAAAAACATTTCAAACTGTCAAACAACCTTGTCGATAGTTTGAAGATTATGGCTTAGTTAATTTCGAAGACGTCCCCTGATAACGCCTATTGTATTGTATTGTATTGTATTGTATTGTATTGTATTGTATTGTATTGTATTGTATTGTATTGTATTGTATTGTATTGTATTGTATTGTATTGTGTTCTATTCTATTCTATTCTATTCTATTCTATTCTATTCTATTCTATTCTATTCTATTCTATTCTATTCTATTCTATTCTATTCTATTCTATTCTATAGAGTGGTTTGTTGGACCCACAGGAGTGCCGCATTGAACTTGAGAAGCAACTGGGTAAATGGCACGAATTGGATGATGGAACAGCAGACGGACGGCGACCTGCGCAAGAGGCGTGGCATAAATACGAGTTACTCACGTCAGCACTATCTCAGCAATTGTGCGAACAACTGAGAATCGTACTTGAACCTTCCATTGCGAACAAACTGAAGTAAGTTGTTAAAGCCATACGACTTTCAATACCTGACCATTTTGTTGTAGCTACTAGCTACTAGTGAACTCTATATATACCTGAGGGCTGACTGCCAAGCACAGACATACCCATGGGGAGAGCTAGAGGAGTCGTCTCAGCCCTCCCCTTACGAGATGTAAAACAACAGACATGTAACTAGGAGGACGGACGGACGGACGGACGGACGGACGGACGGACGGACGGACGGACGGACGGACGGACGGACGGACGGACGGACAGACAGACAGACAGACAGACAGACAGACAGACAGACAGACGTGGAAACAGACAAACACAAACAGACAGACAGACAGACAGACAGACAGACAGACAGACAGACAGACAGACAGACAGACAGACAGACAGACAGACAGACAGACAGACAGACAGACAGACAGGCAGGCAGGCAGGCAGGCAGGCAGGCAGGCAGACAGACGGACGGACGGACGGACGGACGGACGGACGGACGGACGGACGGACAGACACACAGACACACAGACACACAGACAGACAGGCAGGCAGGCAGGCAGGCAGGCAGGCAGACAGACAGACAGGTAGGTAGGTAGGTCAACCTCGTCCCCAGGGCATTTTGCCTCCACGTTGGGAGGTCGGCGAAAATGGCCCTGGCATCGGCTGGTCGATTCTATAATCTGATTGGCCGGTTTAAAAACTTGATTAATTCAGATACAGTGTAATTCATTCATCAAAATATGAATTGCAATAAATCCACTCTGCGAAGTTCATCCAAAGAATTGTAACGATAGCTTTGGTTAAAGTCAAGAACAACATTAGATATATGTTTCTTCCCGACATTTAAATGTATCCTGGATAATCGTGGGGAGTATCATGATGAATAATGCTAGCCAGTTGCATTTATGATAAAGGTTCACATGAGTGATTTGGCAGAGCGTTAAATATTTCTTATTTATTATTCATGTATACGTATTATACAAAAACGAAACACAAAGACCACATAAATTTTCTTGCCAAAACACCCCAAAATTCTGGGTGTCACGTGACCAGCCGATGCCAGGGCCATTTTCGCCGACTCCCAACGTGGAGGCAAAATGCCCTGGGGACGAGGTGGTAGGTAGGTAGGTAGGTAGGTAGGTAGGTAGGTAGGTAGGTAGGTGGGTGGGTGGGTGGGTGGGTGGGTGGGTAGGTAGGTAGGTAGGTAGGTAGGTAAGTAGGTAGGTAGGTAGGTGGGTAGGTAGGTAGGTAGGTAGGTAGGTAGGTAGGTAGGTAATAGAAGTAGCGTGCTGCGTAGGCAGTGTAGAAACAACAATCGAAATATAGCAAAGTTAGATATACTGCCGAAACAGAGAACGTAGGAGTCTAACGTTTCGGGCTGAAGGCCCTTCGTCAGAGAGAAACGTAAAGAGTGTAAACAAACAATGAGCTTATATACGAAAGGTAATCACGTGACCAAAAATAGGCCAATCAGATAAAAATGACAATAACAAATTGATAATGAGTCGCGAAAAACTAGCCAATCAAATCAAAATAACAATAACAAATAGATAATGAGACGCGAAAGACATTTGCTATTCATACCGTCGATGAGCAAGAAGGAGGGGGTGTAAAAAGGATGAGCAAGAGTAAAAATAAATAAATATATAAAGTGAAAGCGCTGTTTATGGCCGTCCTTGCTGAACAGAAACAATGTCTTCAGAGGTGTTAAATAAAAGAAAAACGTTCGTTGAGTCTGTGAGGATGAATGGTACCAATTCCTCACAGAACGAAGATGTTCAGCAAACCTGTCAGATAAACGTCTGCCAGTTTCACCGATGTAAAGCACGCAACATTTATTGCAAGAAATACAGTAAATGATGTTGGAAGAGATGCAAGTAAAATTATGCTGAATAACAAAATTAGATTTAGGTCCCAAAATACATGTAGCGGAGTTAAGAAAGGAACACGTGTAACAACGGGTACGGGAGCAAGAAAAAGTACCCGCTTGTGCCAATAGATTTTTTCTAAGGGCACTACGCACTAAACCATCACGAATATTTTTATTACGCCGAAAAGAGATTAAAGGGCTGTCGGTGAAAATAGCTGACGTTTCAGGATCATTCTTTAGGATATGGAAATTGTGGCTAATGATATCCTTAACTTTGTAGTTGAAAGGATGAAATGTAAGAACTAATGGTATTTTAGTATCAGAAACTTTTTCTAAAGGTTCTTTTAAAGTGTCAGGACGAGGAATACTGGATGCTTTGTTAATACCAGTGTCTAACAGGTGGGTGGGATAGCCACGCTGGACAAAAAAGGATCTCATTTCCAAACACTTGGTCTCAAAGTCTTTGTCATCACTGCATAGGCGGCGAAGTCGCAGAAATTGAGAGTATCGAATGGATTGTTTAGTGTGTTTGGATGAGAGGATGAAAATAAAAGGTAACTATGTGAATCGGTCGGCTTATAAGATACATAAGTCATGAGCGAATGATCACTAATCGATACCAAGATATCCAGGAACGACACAGGTTTCACTGATTTCCCATGTGAATTTGAGTGCTGAGTGGAAATCGTTAACAAAATTAATAAATCTCTCTAAATTCACACGTGAGCACGATGCTGTTCCGAAACAATCATCAGGGTCCAGTGTATCGTTCAAAGATTTGTTTTTCAACAAAACCAACAAATAAGTTTGCGTACCTCGGGCCCATTTTGGTACCCATTGCTACTCCACTAATGTGTTGGTAATGTTCACCATCAAATGAAAAATTGTTGAGGGTGAGTACAGGTTCTGCCAAGCGAAGTAATGTAGTGGTGGATGGTAGGTAAGTAGGTAGGTAGGTAGGTAGGTAGGTAGGTAGGTAGGTAGGTAGGTAGGTAGGTAGGTAGGTAGGTAGGTAGGTAGGTAGGTAGGTAGGTAGGCAGGCAGGCAGGCAGGCAGGCAGGCAGGCAGGCAGGCAGGCAGGCAGGGAGGGAGGGAGGGAGGGAGGGAGGGAGGAAGGTAGGCATGTACAAGAGGCGATGGATGGATAGATGGATGGAGGAACGGACGGATTGATTGATTGATTGATTGACTGATTTGTTAGTTGGTTGATTGATTGATTGATTGATTGATTGATTGATTGATTGATTGATTGATTGATTGATTAGAAAGATGTGGAGAAACCATGTTTTTAAAACATTTCTGTCTTTTCTTTGCTTTGACTAGAGGCGATTATCGAACTGGAAAGAGATTGAACATGCGAAAGGTGATTTCTTACATTGCAAGTCAGTTCCGCAAAGATAAGATTTGGTTAAGAAGAACCAAGAAAAGCAAACGCCAATATCAAATATTAATAGCCGTTGATGACTCATCCAGTATGGCGGACAACCACTCTAAACAGGTTCGTTGTCTTTGAACTGTTTATTTTTAGAGCTTCGTTTAGAGGCATTATCTTTTACATTATACAAAATGGTTAGTAGATAACCCCCCTCCCCCATCCAGTGTCCAAAGGGATGCCGCCTCATTAATATTCAGGGCGCGTCACGCACAGCGTTACGCATAGCGTCATGCATAGCGCCACGCATGACGAACGCATAGCGTCACGCATGGCGTAACTCGTGTCGACCGCAATGACATGATTTGGCAAGACTGGGATAATTAGTGCAGTGCGCATGGACTAGGCTATCATATATATGTTATTTACCGGTTGGGAAGTTCGTATAGTAATCTATTTAAAGCGCAACCTCGCTTCACAAAGACCTACCGACAATAGAGTTATGGGCAAATTGCGAGGCCTGCGACAACAGCGCCCAACGCTTACAGGTCAACTCTCTCCTTCCTGTTATTACATATTTCCGTATCTACCCAAAACTTTACCTTACCCGAAACTTAAACCCTTCTCCACTTTCTGTTATTAACTATTCCCCGTATCTACCCGAAACTAAAACCTTCTCCACTTCCTGTTATTAAATGTTCCTGTATCTACCCGAAACTTAAACCTTCTCCAATTCCTGTTATTATACTGTAAATGTATCCCGTGTCTACCCGAAACTTAACCTTCCTCCACCGATCTAAACACTGATCATAAAGGCAGGCCTGAATCCGATAATCACATGTTTACCCCGAAACTCTGAATCAACTCCTTCTGGCAATGCGTCGAAGCGAAATAGATATACCCGACGTCTTGAGGCATGCGATGAGGCGGCGGTGGACAGAGGGGGCCAGAAAAGGAGAGTTGGCGACGGGACGTTTCGGCGACGTTGGACGGAAAAGATAGCCAGGGGAGAAATGGATGTCAACAACACTGCAATATGTGACGTAGAAAAGCAAATCTTGAATCGGGCAAATGGCGGGGTTAGCGCAAGGAGGAATAGGGGTGACTATAGTTTTCTTCCCTCGCAAGGTTTTACCGACACGTTTGTATATGAAAAGTTTCAGACCGTCGGGATCTTCCAGTTTTTCTATAGTCTGAATTCGTCCCAGGTCAGAGGCCCTACCACGTGTGAAAAACTTGGGTTAAAAAAAGGAGAACTCCCGAGCTTAAACATAACGATCGGATGGCGGTATTTGAAAAACGAATGGCCCTTGTACGCGCGATATGAAATCTAGCCTCGGACGCGCTGCGCCGAGGGTTTCTAAAGACTGATCATGAGAGAACATGCATGAAGGAAAGAGGAGAAAAACAGCCAAAGTAACCCATATAAGTCTGACGAACTAAACCACTTATCCGAAAAATAGGCATGTCTAGACATGCATGTACTGCGTTCAATCATGCCTATAGCTACTATGGTAAAAACAATGTTGTAATTACTGTATGTACTTGTAGTGACGTTGTGTTCAGAGCTGAACAAGATTTTTGTCGATGCTAGCCATGCTGTGTTGTTACCTAAGAAGGGAACTCAAACTAAATCCAGCAAAGCACAGGAGGCTGAGCACTAACAACTCAACTCATATCCGGCACAGAACCATCAGTCCCAAGCCCCTGCAGATATGTGCTTGGTCACCCATTCAAATATGAACTCAATATCAAATTGGGCTTTACTTCGGTCCTCGTGGTGAGAGGCAGTGTGATAATAACTTGACTATTAAAGCTATGGTATAGGTAAATATGGTTATTGTAAAGTTAATAGGCCAATCAAATTTTAATACAGTACAGTACACCAATAACACACAAAATTTGACTAAAGTATTTAAATAACTTTGTTGCAACAATTTGTCAAATAATAATGCAATCCAGTTGGTAGGTAAAGGAAAATCGTTTGAGATAACAAGCATCTGAAGTAGGACTCCTGTAAAGTTTAGAAATAATGAAGTTGTGAACGAAGATCTCCAGCAATTGTCATCAAAATTATGAAAGCAACTTAACAACTATACATTAATTGTTCTTCAAGAGTAGATGTATACGGTATACATGTATGCATGCATGCATGCAGTAAAAGGTAAAATAAATATTTGGCATTCATGTCATAAATTTTTGCATCACATTGACAACTGCAGCATACAATTTAATTACCCCATTATAAATATAAAGACTGGCCGTTTCGGTTTCACACCCTGTACATAGCTTGTCACTGACATTTGACTATTGTACAATACCATTATTTAATAGCATAATAATTTCGCTCGTGGACCACCACATGTTTTGCACATTCTTGCTTGATCATGAAGCTAGTTTTGTACGGCCTTGTCAGTTTACAAAGGACTGCTGAATACATGTAAACATGTTGGCCATAAAAATGGCCTCGTCTGAATATGAAATTGTCCAAAGACTTAAGAGGCTTTCAAAAACTTATCATCATTCCAACAACGTCTATAGTACATCACATTTAAAAATTGACTACAATTCAGACTTAAAATACTTAGCAAGCTTGTAAAAACTTCTATTCTTGAAATAAATAGTCTCGCTTCTTGAACCGATTTCGCTCCATGCTGCCATAGCATTGACTTACATGAAGTACTTGTTTGACAATTTTAACTTAACTTAACTTACATTACACTACTTTTTTTTTCTTTTTTTTTTAAACAACTTTATTGGATACTTTACAATGTATATGAAGATATCCAAACGGGAAGAGCGCGAACGGGACTCGAGGACCCATGCGAGGCGCTCCCCCGTAGGAATTAAAATACATAAATATAAAAAACTAGAAATAGACCAACTACATAAATTCGTTTGAAATTTATCGGTATCGTATAGATTGAAGGATTTCAAGGCATATGTCCAGATTATTTAGTTTCAGAAATTTTTTCCAGGTTATTAAGTCACTTGACATTAATACGTAGACGGGTAACAAAAAACAGGTAGTGGAGAAGTGTTTCGGCATGAATAGTTATCGATAGATTCATCAGTAGTTAGTTTTGAAGGAGTTTGTTGCTGCAGAAATATCGGGAGAAATAAAAACAGGAAAACAAGTAGAAAGGCCAACAGGAGGTTTTGTAGTTTCCAGAGTTGAGACACGTACATCAGTTCCAGTTTACGCTCCACGAAACACGTATACAATCAAAGTTTGAATTGAAGTAACACATGGAAGATCGTTGACGCGTGGATTTCGTTGCGTACGTTGACCGTTGATGACGATGTCAAACCACGTGGCGTGCGCAAGTGTATACCGTTAACGGGCTTGCGAAAAGTAAAGTTATAATAAAATCTGCTCCAGCAGTGTTAGGAAATACTTAATGAAGTCTTTACTCACAGTTGTAGAACTTCTTTATACCCCCAGAGTTGGGTCACGATGCTCTTAGAAAGTCTTAAGTGAGTTAGGAGTCCAGTTTGATGCAATCAAAACGAGAAAAAAACACGATTTTTCAAGGAGCTCCTACGCACGTGCCTGCACGCGCGAGAGCGATGACCAGAGCACTACACTACACTGCCACTGACACTGACACTGACACTGCCACTGACACTGACACTGACACTGACACTGACACTGACACTGACACTGACACTGACACTGACACTGGCACTGACACTGACACTGACACTGACACTGACACCACACGCACGACAACAATGTATCTACTCACGCATGCGCAGTAAATACAAAAATTCAAACTAAACGAAACGTAACCCACCGAAATATCGACCCTAATCAACCCCGAGAGGCATGAAAGGCATCAGACGCCCGCACCCAGGGACGACACAACGGTACTAGTAAAAAATAAATGAAACAATAAATCAATAACTAAACCCTTAACCGAAAAACCAATACCAAACGAAATGTAACCCGCCGAAGTATCGCCCCAAGGCAACCCCGAGAGGCATAAAAGGAATCAGACGCCCGCACCCAGCTGGTACGATACAACGGCAAAAGGAATCAAAATAAAACGAAAAACAACTAACGCAATGATTCACTTTATGTAAAACTATAGATACAAAACCACGAGAATAATCGTTATTGAAAAATTAGACCATTATAGGGAAGAATAAATTAAATACACTGTCGAAACAATGAGTGTCGAACAAAACAAATCACGGCGGTTCAGCGGGGTTGCCGGTAACAGAGGTGGCCTTCGTCATTGTTGCTATGGCGGTGGTGATCGTGCTCTCGACTTAAGATCCCAAAAGTCTATAATTATATCTCCAAATTGCGTACTGAACATAACGGGCTGGTCTGACGGAGAATTGCCTCATAATAATAATAATAATAATAATAATAACAATAATAATAATAATAACACTTTATTTAACCAGGGTAACTAGAATTACAAGCGTAATTTTCATCTAGGCCCTATAACAAGATTAAAATAATTAGAGTTTGACTATTTACACGTCTATCATACAATTACTACATTCAATTATTACACACTAAGGATACAATTAAGATATTAAGTCCACATATTAATTAAGTATGTATACAATTAAGTTAGCGTTCTTCGTTGTATAAAATAAGAAAAAAACCAACCATATAATAAATTTAATAAAAAGTATTAGTTGTCCTGTGGGTGGTTGGTCATGTCAGTAAATGCCTTCTTCAAGTACCTATACTCGAAATGTCATTTCAGAAGGAGCATTTCTGATATCATCATCGAGTGAGTTCATTCAACTACTGCTAAAAATTTAAAACAGCATTTTCCAGCTAATGATTTTGCTTTTGGCAAAATAAGTTTATTGTTTTGAGATCCTCTTGTGTTAATATTATGGATATGTGAAAAAGGTTGGATTAGATTTGTAATATAAGAAGGAGTTAAATTGTTTAATGCTTTATAAACCAGCAAACATCTAAAAAACTTTATTCGCTGATGGATAGGTAACCAGCCTAGTGCCAGTGTCTAGAATTAATCTTGCTGCTCTTTTCGGCAAACGATAGAGTTGATCCAGATTCTGTTTTGACGTATTACCCCAAACAACACACGAATAATCCATTAGAGCATAGACAATCCAGAAGACAGGGACTAGAAACGCCAACTGATTTCGCGCGTGACATCCGTGATACGGTCTGTGCATAATTTTTGCGGGCTCGTTTAATATCAAAATAATAAAATATGGTGGATGCGGTCAACTCACTGATCAACTGGAATGAGATATTGGAGAAGACAGTGATAGCGAGGGCGAAGATTCAAGTGGCGAAGACGAGAAATACCTGAAAATGAAGGTAATTAATTATTCCCTTGTGGTAAACGTTTTCATAATTCATGTGCTCATTTTTTGTCTTGAATTAAAAATCTGATAAATTATGTTTTGATGTATACCTTTTATTTCTCAATTTCAGATGGAAAACAAACGTACAAAAAAAAAGGAAGCAAAGCCTCTGGGTAAAACTTTAAAATTATGGTTTAACTCTTGCTACAAATTATCATAGGCAGTAATTTAAGAGATAATGCCTCTTCACTCCTATTAACTGACTTGTGTAGCAGATCTTATAATCCAGAAGACAAACGTTGTCTTCTGGATTGTCTGTGAACAGATAAACTACAGTAAGCTTATGTTTAAAAAAAAAGTGAGTCTATTTCATTTGTATAAATGCAGTACAGTATATGTATAAATTATTTTGTATTAACTACAGATATATGGAATAAACTATGAATTGTAGTCTGTGGTGTTAATACTTTTGTACGATTTTAGTACTGTTAAGACTGTTAAATATCTTACTTTAAGTATAGTCACACATCTGACACATGTAGTATATTAAGTTGTTCAAACATGCACAGATCAAACAATACAGTACATAAAACTTATGGAGAATGAATTTGGGGAAATACAGTAATATCCACAAAATTCAGATGGGTATAAGTTCGTTGTAAAAAATTCTGTATGGATTTTCACCCTTCCTAGCTTTTGTTTTTTTGAATACAGAGATTCCTCACAGCAGTGATACAAAATACTCGATCACCAACTTATATAATGATGGTGAACGGTTATTGGTGGAAACACTTATTGAAATAATATCTGATCCCTTTAACAAAATTAAGGGATCCCAACATGGTCCTAAAATAGTTTCTTCTGCTGAATGTATGCTACAAAATATAGAAGACTATGTGATGTGAAAATGCTTCACGTCATATTAGCTAAACTATGGGAAGCAGCAACAGCAGGGGATTTAAAGTAGTTACCTACCAATCAGCGTGAAACATTTGGCAAGCTTTTCATGTCCTCGGTTCAGATCCTGATTTTGTCAGAAAATTTGAGGTTTTACCTTTATCCGGCACTATTTCAGCAACCTAGTACCAAGCTTTTCATTCAATCTGTGATTCACAAATTGTTTTCAAACACAAATTGTTTTGAACCACTCGAGAAATGGTGCCAACAATGCTGAGCCCGGGGCTCAGGAAACCCTGACTAGTAGTTCCAGATATTGCATCAGCCTTCTAAGCATGCGTGATGCATGTATTACGTGCCTCTGTTCAACAGTGCCTGATTCTTTAATCGCTGGTGTGTGACACTTCACGTGTGCCATGCGTGACCAGATAGCCACAATGAACTGGGGGGTTGGTGCCACATAAACAAAACAAAGCTATATATAAATAAGTTTTGTGGAAACACCATGTAAAATATTTCTTTCTTAGCAAAGAAATATTTTACGTGGTGTTTCCACAAAACTTATTTATATTACTTTATCGCCATGAAAACGTTCAAGGAATTAAAACAAAGCTAGTCTTAATAATATTTGTTGCATAAATCCCATTAATAACAGCACTGTGTAGCAATGAGATACAAGGGTGCATAGATAAAGTCAGTAAATAGATGTACACAGTACTAAATTTGGAGGGTCACAATCCCTAGTGGGGTATCTCGGGCTGGCAATCATTACACCACAAAGCTAGCATGTTGCCAAGGCCTGGCAGACCAGTCTGGTGCTGGCACAAATTATTTTCCTTGTTGTCTGTAAATGAAGCCAGAATGTTTCCGTTCCCGTTTGGATTCCTTTCTCTTCAACTTGAACCTTTTTTTGACTGCATAGCCTTTTCTATATGGCATCTAAACAGTTTGTTGAGATAGTATACCATTAGACCTTCTTACATTCTACAAGTATAAACTCAGATATCATAAGAATTTTTATTATTATATGATCAAATACTACCCACAATCAATGGAAATTTCTGGTAAATTGAAAACTATACAGATATTAAAGAGGCAACAGTTTCGTAGATAATTATTTTCTTATTCTAAATATAAAAATACAAAGTCCTGAAATTCTTTCAAATCTTAGTTACAGGGTTCCTATTGAGAGCATACTTCGACAACAAAAATGGCGACTTTGTTGTAGTCGTGAACACTACACGCACAATCAATGGGAGTTTCTGGTCAATAGAAAACTAAACAGATAATAACGAAGCGACAGTTCCGTTGATAATTATTTTCTTATTCTAAATATTTAATTCTAAGGTCCTAAAACTATTTCAAATTTTAGTTACAGGGTTCCTGTTGAGAGCATACTTCGACAACAACAAATGGCGACTTTGTTGTAGTCGTGAACACTACACGCACAATCAATGGGAGTTTCTGGTCAATAGAAAACTAAACAGATAATAAAGAAGCGACAGTTCCGTTGATAATTATTTTCTTATTCTAAATATTTAATTCTAAGGTCCTAAAACTATTTCAAATTTTAGTTACAGGGTTCCTTTTGAGAGCATACTTCGACAACAACAATGGCGACTTTTTTGTACTCGTGTACGGAGTGACGAAAGTAAAGCACTTTTTACACTAGATTGACAATTTGCAACTGCTTTAATTTCATAAATATCCCATCAGAGATACTAAATATCCAAAGGAGAGGGCTACTGAGAGTCTGAGTTTAAAGTTACAGGGTTCCAAAGAGCTCTACCTAACTAGCGTGATTTTTACGTGCGCCATTTTGACACAAAGAGCAAAACAAGACGAGAATTATAACCACTATTTACTGTAAAAATAAACATTTAAAAACGTACATACCTTGAAAATATATCTCTGTTGACAGGTAAACTTCAAAAATCTCTATAGAAAGTATCTTCTTCGAATAAATTTGCATAAACCGCGTATGTTTACTATCGTTTTTGTTCTGGTTTAAAGCCGGTTGCCTTGACAACCGATGATTGTTGCGTGCTGAAAATCATCACGGATGTCACGAAAGGAGTCCCGCGAAATCAGTGGCGTTTCTAGTCCCTGTCTTCTGACCCGACCTGTACTTGCTGGGACACCATAGAACGGGAGAACAACCCTAAAATGAAGCGACGTTTAATAGCAAGATTGACAGTACATAGGCTACAAGCATATCAGACACGAAACGCTATCCGAAAAGAAGACACACACATGGGCATGGAAATACCTCTAAGTTTGGATATTGCTGAGCTTGTTCATGCGTTGCCTGATTAGCAGTGATCTCGTTAACGGCATCTGCGCTGGGGATAGCTTGTTGAACCACCTCTTCAGGTTGTTGGTCTGCTTCTTTGACTCTGGGTGGCAGAGGGGGACGTTGTTCTGGTTCTTGGGGACGTGAAGCCATATCCGTTACGTCCAGCTCCTCAAACGCCAAACTGTCTATTGCCAAACGCCAAACGCCAATATGTCTATTATTATATAGTCTTCGTTACGCATGGTTGCACTTAAAATAGAGAAATATTTCCCGAGGTCTCAAAAACTGCCCGAGGCCACAGGCCGAGAGTCGTTTTTGAGACTGAGGGAAATGTTTCTCTATACGGACCAACCAAAAGGGTAAATAACATATTTATTTTTTTCCGGTCCTAAATGACAAGAAAATCGGCAGAAAAATATTTTATTTACAAACTGGCGTTACAACAGGAAGCCACACTGCACTTCCGCTGCCCATATTTGGAAAGACAACTGAAGGACAAAACAAATATCTTTATAATTTATTCGAAGTCATTCAAGTGACACGATGCAAAACAGCAATGTAAGATGGAGAATTCATGCAAAACAGATTAGAAATTCATTAAAAACAGACTGAAACGATCGTCATTTATAAAGTCATGACTTTTAATCAGAATCTGAGTCTTCAAGGATGGACAAGCGCTTTCTCCTTGTCGGCCACGAGGATTCGCCAGAACTTGAAGCGAAGTTGAAGTTAAAAGTGCAGCCATCGAACTTGGCAATTTTGACACCTGAAAACAATCCCGTTGCCTTGGTTGTCGATAATTCTTGAGTAGTTAACGACGCTGTGCTTGTGGACTGTTTTGGCTGTGAACTTACTGGTATTACTGCGCCTTCTTGGTTTGTTATGGTTGACCGACTCAGGACGTTTGACATCTTACGCTGGTGAATGACTGAAGCCGCTTTGTAGGAATCAAGACTTTTTAGATTTTCTTGCCCACATAATTCACAGGAATTTTGGCATCCATGAGGCGCGAGATGCACGTTTTTCTCACGGAATGGTTGGTTATGTTGCATGGTAGACCGGCAAGTTTAGCGGCGTTGACGAGAAACTTTCCGATGGAATTGTTCCCCAAAGCGGATTTGCTGTACCATATCTGCGAACCTGGTCGATGACTGGCGTAGGTTTTATAAAGATTTACTGGACAGCGTAGGTTGTTTGCTGCTTGAACCATTGGTAAAAACGCTCTTTGGTGACCGTCGCCGTGCCTTGTTTTGGAGCCTCGCTCAGCCCTCCAAACAGGAACTTCGTTTCCAGTTCCTGGGTGGATATCCAAGCCTGCCTCCTCCGCAGGCCCTCATTGCATCATGGACAGGTCACACTTTTGAGAGGGCCTGCCATATCCTGTAAACAAAATGGTGACCGATCCCATTATGCACAGCGAGACTAGAGAAGGCTTGCAAAATCTTTCCGGCCGCTGTTCGACAAACGCCAGGAAATTCGGTCTAAACTTTCTTACAGATCATGACAATGAAGAAACCAACATGTTTTAGAATTAGCGACCTTCTGCCATTAATATTTTTAGCGACGAAAAGGAATTGAAGGGGGAAATATCTGCGGAACAAAAGCAAATTCGGCGGTCATGGAAGTACAGGTTTTTCTTGTTGTTTTTTGGTTTATTTAGCAATCGAAGAGTTAATGAGATTTAATTTTGATAAATTGTAGGCTAGAGTGTAGCGTAATTCAAGTTTCAGTTGTTGTGGAAACCGAAACAGTATATAAAACCCAAGAGTCTCCGGGTAGACTAAGGGGCTGTTTACATGGGAGGTGGGACGAGACGTTTTGCCAGGACGATATTATGCTGACTTGGCAAATTTCTGACTGAAAATTCTGACAAAGTTTGCCTAGTCCGTCTACTCCGAACGTTTTCTCAAGAAATAATCCACTGTAGAAGTTGTAAAATATATTGGCATAAAGGTAATTCACCTTGCTACAAAAAAGGAAATACCGAACATGCCCGACATGAACTAGAGATGCTTGTTGAACGTCCCGTCCCGCTTAAGTGCATTTTCGTTGATTATTCCAACCGAAAGTTGACAAATTTCAACCGTAATTGCTTTTTTCAACAATTCCTTCATTTTAAAGCTAGGATTCGTATGTCATATGTCTTCAAAAGCCTTCAAAATCTTTGGATATGGCCATGACTATTAACTGATGGTAGTTAATTATTCAAATTTATTCCGTGCCAAGTTTTGCCAAAATTTTTACAGGATCTTGCAGGCCCTAAATTCGGCGTGTGTGACCTGTCCATGATGCAACGAGGGGTTACGGAGGAGGCAGTATCCAATCCAACATCTCCCCACTTGAGTTTTCTCGACTCATCTCGCGCTCTAAAGCCGAAGTGGAGTGACAATGCCCACTAGACTGTCCTTTGAAGTACTCTTCTGGCTCATGCTCTCCGAACAGGACTTTGTCAAACAACAAGCCCTCTTCAACTTCAGTCAAGACTCTAGCCGCCTGCGGACGATTTCCTTTGCCAAAACTCTCAACTAACTGTCTATTTCTAGCGGCAATAACTTCTCTCGATTTTGAAAATTCCGGGTCCTTAAGAATGTTCAAAGTAGAGTTTGTGTTACTGAGATAGCAGTGAAGACTGCGCTGCAAAGAAGTTAGCAACGATGGCTCGTAAACGCTGCCCTGTTTCTTTGTGATGGTCATGAAAAACTTCGACAAGTGGACATTTAACTCATTTGGCAGGTATTTCCTCTAACTTTCTTTCCTCCTTTATTGTATGTAGCACAGTAGCGGCTCCACACATTCATATCGTAAACCGTTTTCTTGGTTGTATTTTCACACCGTTGGTTTTCAATAAATTGTTGAATTTCGTCCAAGTTGTCTTGTTGTATATTTGTGTTGCCACTTCGCTCGTCATTTTCTTTTTCCTATTCTTCTGGATAATAAAACTCGCTTTCGCTGTGATAGCTCTCAGTATCACTATACCTTTTGGCGTGTATAGTGATATTGTTTTTAAACAACTAATTTTTTAGAAAAAAAATTAACATATTAAAGCGTAATTTATGAAATTGCAAATTTTATTTTGTTGTTGGAAACGCCAGCGGTCCGATCAGAACACACGATTTCGTCGGATACCGGACCGGAAAAAAATAAATTGGGATATGAAACCTACGAATGTCGTTTATGCGTATCTCCTATCAACCTCTGTCTAAAACCTGAAATCCCATTCTAATCTTAGGCAAATTATTTTACAATTAACCGATTCAGAGAATTTATTGCCACTACATCTGCGCCCTAACCTGAATGTTTACGCATACACCGCAAATATTATTTCAATACGCGAGTGCGCTTGAAGGCAAATGCATTAAATAATTAAGGCTAAGATTTACTTAAAATAAATGTTTACCGCCGTCAAAAGTTCTAATGATACTTAACCTTCTTTACCCAACTTGCCAAAAATAAAAAATAAGAAAGAAAAGCGAAGGAGAGTGGAGAGCACCTACTGTGAGTATTAACACTTTTTGTCTGACAATTCGCCTGTACACACGGCGTCTAGATTGTTCTCTCAAAATCACTATACTACCAGTAAATACTGGTAGAAAACATAACTAAAATGGCTCAGATGGCTTCTTTAGACCATAAATAATTATCAAAAGTTAACATTTTCTCATAGGGTAATCATCCCCATAATAGAGTTCACATTTCGCAGTGATATTAAGTTTTGTAGTCACGCGCTTGGCTCGTGATCTAGTATTCACTCCACGGGATGTCGCTTGATGCCGTCTCATTTTAATAATAGGGACTTTGACATCTACGACGTCAACTTCAACGACGACCTCGTCTAAACAAAAAAATTCTGTTTGAAAAACAAAGAAAATGAATAATAATTTTTAGTCCCAAGAGTAATCTCATCACAACCATTGTTCTTTATACAACGCCACTTAAGGCTAGTTTCCAGAAGATTTTCCTGAGTGGAAACTAGCCTTTAGAGCGTTTTCACGAATTCAGGACGACGTCGACGGCCAAAAGATGAGAACTGTTGCTTGAGATTGACTTCAGTACGGACACTACAATCATTTTAGCAATACTGCGGCGTTTTGGAAGTCATTAAACTACCTTCAAATATCAAATATAATAGTTAACCGTGACATCTTTAAATTGTAAAACTTATCTTGCATTTTAACCGCCGTTGTCGTCCTGGCACTTAAAGTCCCTAATATTCATCGTGACGAACGGCATCGCTAACGCCTGGGAAACGGCATATCCTATCATTACAATATTAGTTCGTACAAGTTTGGGTAAAGTAGCGATCAAATATAGCATAAAACATTGAATACGTAGTTCTGACTGTTTGGTTTAAAAGAACGCAGGAATAATGGAAAATCTAGTAGTCGACTCTAAAACCCCCAAACGTCCGCAAGGGTACCCCCATCACCCCCGGGATACCCCAATTACCCCCGGGGCCCCAGGGGTACCCAGTCATCACTGCACTTATCTTCTTTTCTCTTTTTATTATCTTTCCTTTATCTACATTATCATCCATTTATCTTACCTTTATCTTCCTCATCTTTTACTTATCTTCCCTTTTTCTTCCTTTTGTCTTCCTTATTTTCCTTATCTTACCTTTATCTTCCTCTTATCTTCCTTTATCTTCCTTATCTTCCTTTTATTTCTTTATCTTCCTCTTATCTTCCCAGGAAGATAAGAGAAAGATACGGAAGATAAGAGGAAAATAAAGGGAAGATAAAGGGAAGATAAGAGGAAGATAAGGAAAATAAAAGGAAGATAAGGAAGATAAAGGGAAGAAAGAGGAAGATAAGAGGAAGATAGGGAAGGTAAAGGGAAGAAAAAGGGAAGATAAGGAAGTTAAGAAGAAGATAAGGAAGATAAAAGGAGGTAAACGAAAATTAAGGGAAGATAAGAGGAAGATAAGAGGAAGCTAAGAAAGATAAGAGGAAAGTATGGAAGATAAGAGGAAGATATGAGGAAGCTATGAAATATAAGAGGAAAATAAGAAAATGAAAGTATGATAAGGAAGATAAGAGGAAGATAAGGGAAAAAAAAGTAGATAAGGAAGATAAGAAGAAGATGCGGAAGATAAAGGGAAGATAAAGGGATGATAATGTAGATAAAGGGGAGATAATAAGAAGAGAGAGGAAGATAAGGGTAGTGGTGCCTGTGTACCCCTGCCCACCCCCGGGGGTAATTGGGGTGCCCCTGGAGTGTTTGGGGGTACCCCGGGGGTGATGGAGGTACCCTTGGGGACGTTTTGGGGGGTTTCAGGGTCGACTACTAGTTCTTCCATTATTCTTGGCTCCGAGCTCTGCGTTCTTTTAAACCAAATGGTCAGAACTACGTATTCTATGTTTTATACTAGGTACCTCATTGATCGCTACTTTGCCCAAAGTTGTACGAACTAATATTGTAATGATAGAATAAGCCGTTCCCCAGGCGTTAGCGATGCCGTTCGTCACGCTGAATATTATTAAAGTGAGACGGCATCAAGCGACATCCCGTGGAGTGAATACTAGATCATGAGCCAAGCGCGTGACTACAAAACTTATTTTATACAATACTGAGACAATCTCGACTGTGATTGGCTAAAAACTTACAGATAATTCTTGATGTCTTGCCACCTACAAAATATCAAAAATTATTTGTAGGTATGACGCGATGGCCGGCGGTTTGAACAAAACAAACATGGCGGCCGTCCTTAGGAGTGAAGATCAGAAGCGGATTAATCCGGCGGATTTGGCACGTTTTGTTGACGCTAAAACCACCAAGTAAAAACAAGCGAGCTACACATACAGCTGTTAGAGTTTAAAGCAATGTTTGAAAGAGAAAATTGTATTTGAAAGCGAAAAAAGTTAGCGAACCTCGAACTGAAGACGGTATGAATATTTACTATTTTTACCTAACTTTCTAAAAAACTTTCTAAAGGCTTCTACATTTGTAATTGTATAATAAAACAATTATTGAATTCGGTTATCGCGTGATATCAAGAATTATCAAGGCCTCTGTTTGTGTTATCCGCCTCTGCCTTCGGCTTCGGCCGATAACACAAACCTCGGCCTTGACAATTCTTGATATCATGCTCAACCTCATCCAAAAATTGTATAATATCATTGTGAAATGTAAACTCTGCTATGGGGATGATACCCTGGTTCCAGAGGTTTTCAGGTCGGACGTGAGCGAAGGCAGGAATAATCTCTGGGCGCGGGTGTATTACTTCCATGTAAAGTTAATCCCTTTTGATTTGCTAGAGTAACATCGTTTGCAGTTTTTCGTTTCCTTGCTTCGTTGTTGAGATATTTCAGTTTGTTTGATATGTAAATTAAACAACTTGACGTCACATGTGCATAATGAGTTATCAGAGAAGGTTATATGCTATTATCAAACCAAACTTAATTCGAAGGAAGTATGTGCGTGTGTTTCTCTCATGCACATGTGACGTCAAGTTGTTTAATTTACATATCAAACAAACTGAAATATCTCAACAAAGAAGCAAGGAAACGAAAAACTGCAAAAGATGTTACTATCATTTTAAGTAAACGAAAAGCTGCAAAAGATGTTATTATCATTTTAAGTGTTCTTTCAAATAAGACAAACTTAATTTTCGTTTCTTGTGCACTTTAAGTCTGTCAATGAAAGGACCACCCACCCCGTCTATGTAGCAGGCCACTGACCCCACAATTTGTGAGTACGACTGACCTAGCAATGTTCTATGGGTATCAGCTTATTATAACCTGGAGTCAAAACTATTGTGTAGTGGGGGTGCTACGTGGTCGACCTTTTCTCGCTTCTCCTCCTCAACTAAAATGATCTATGTAAAAACAAGCCAATCAAGTCCATTGCAGACATGGAAAGCATCGATTTCTTTCCGTGTCGTGCTGATAATCAGAAGTTTCTTTCTGACCTTATTCCAATGACTGCTAACAAAATACCTGCTTTCCAGAAGTTCAAATGTGCTGTGGTTCGACGTATACCACACTTGTATTCTGATGTTATGACTGAGAAATCACATCAGGTATGCAATTAAACAGATAACATGTACTTTTTTATAAAGTAATTAAAAGCTTTTAAACAGCACAAATGAACTAAATAATTTTGCCAATAATAAAAAATCTAATTCTGTCATGAATGTAATTATTATGTAATCATGTTTTTGCTTGTGCAATTACAGTCAAACTGGATGTTCTTTCCCGTGCGACCTTACAATATTGATAGCTAAACATTCGCATTTTAAATATTGAACTTCTTCACATAATATTATGAAATTCTATCGAAAGTCGGAACGACTAACTCTAAGTAAACTTCATGTTATGTGAAGTTCGATACCTAAAATGCGAATTTTTAGCAACTTGCCAAGGAGTCGTTGTGTTTCGTTAGCAAGGCAACATTGCAATATTGCTGTCAATATTCCAAGGTCACGCGGTAAAGAACATCCAGTTTGACTGTAAAGTTTCCACGAAGAGTGCTACAGTATTTGACGGCTGTTCCATATTGTTGTCACAATGCATGCTGCCTTGGGAAGTTTGTGCCTTGGGAAGTTTACACAAGAAAACAAGCCCACTGTAACATGTTAGTATTTAATGAGACAGACAAACAGTTATTCCGTTATTTGATGGGATACAAAGGTCAATTTAGGTCTAAAAGTAGCGTGCTGTGTAGGCAGTGTAGAAACAACAAGCGAAATATAGTAAGGTTAGATATACTGCCGAAAGTCTAACGTTTCGGGCTGAAGGCCCTTCGTCAGAGAGAAACGTAAAGAGTGTAAACAAACAATGAGCTTATATACGAAAGGAAATCATGTGACCAGAAATAAGCCAATCAGATAAAAATAACAATAACAAATTAATAATGAGATGCGAAAAATTAGCCAATCAAAGCAAAATAACAATAACAAATCGATAATGAGATGCGAAAGACATTTTCAATTTAGATCTTTTATTTGAAGATGAAAATAAGACGGAGGATATGGTTCAAATACTGCAAGAACTTCAAGACAAATATGTCCCAGTTTCCAGGCAATGTGGTTCAAGTGTTGGTACCAAATCAGTCAAGGTATGGAGAAGCTGTTTTTTGGAGGTGACCAGCTGACGGAGGAGAGAGCCAGACATGCCACTGCTACCAGAAGTGATGGTGATAATGATTATGAGCGTCTTTGAGGGCTTATTCCAAAGGTGGAGGATTGGCATGCCATCAGAATTTTATATCGGGTAACTGCAACTGACACATGTATTTTCATGCTTTCTAGGTTCTTTATGACATTCATTTCAAACACACTTCTGTTAGTGATGTTGCAACCATGTGCTGCAACATGAATGTCACAACCAACGTGAATGCTAAGACAACTAATGTAATGGACAATTTCAACCCATGCAAGGAGTACACAAATTTTGAAACAGATGCATTTCTAGTGGCTGCAACACTAGAATATTTTGGTATGCAGTCTCTAGAGGAAACTGAAGAAAGTGTGATTCCACGACACATTCTAAATGGATCCAAAAATGGAAAAAGAATTTGGTTGCATAGGCATGCTAAGAACATTCTCGAGAAGTTTGTCACGCGTGAACAGCAAGCTAAGCACAAAGATTTGCGAGATGCTGTGTTCGGCTAGGCATGGGAATGCTTCTCAAAAACTTTGATGATGCTGTAAAGGAGGGAGATGGGAAACGTTTACTTCGCTGTTGGAAAATGTAAATACTGATTTTTCGTGTATACAGCCATCGTAAGTACGCACTCGCATCTTTTTTACTTCAAGCCTCCACACAAGCAACACTCACACCACGACAGGCACATTGCTTAATTAACATGGAACCGAACAGTGAAGTGGTCGTGGAAAGAACATATCCATGAACTTGAGGTTGGAGCATGCGAACAACCTAACCACTAATACAGCAATGAGATGCAGCAAATCGACTGGAAAAATCGAGGAATTAATGGATGCTGTCGATCAAGATCTTGGCTTGAAAAGCCCTTTTGGTACACATAATGTCGAAAAGGCTGAACAAGACTTTAAGACCCTTGTTGGTGTTCTTAATGAAAAAGGAAAGGTCTTTCTCCATGAAAATTTGCAGGAACGGCAATATCAGCATTTTCATGGCTTCAGAAAGAATATATTGGAGTCTCTTGACCACCGCTCATTGAATAAGTGGTTAACAATACACATCAAAGAAATAGCAAGATTTGAAAAAACACATTAGAGAACAATTAAACAGAAGTGTTCTAACATGTTAACACACGCGTTTTATCTCTCACGCCTAATGGTTGATTGCAAATGGTAGTATATAATACTGTAAATTAAAAAAAAAAGCTGAGAAGCTACTTTAAAGTTTACATAAATAGTATCGTAAATAAAATTTCTATGAGAAGTCATACACATGTAGATAATGGGTCAAATTTCAATTAATAATTCCTGCCTAGACAGCCTTTTTTACACAAGTACTATGGCAACTGCCAGATAATTTTATTCATTAAGTGGAAGCTGTCTAGGAAATAATGGGCTAATATAATAAAAACATACACACACGTTTGTGGAATTTCATAAACTCCAGAGAGCAATGATACATTTGAATCAAACGAGTCCTCGTTACCTGAAGATTCCGATGAAGAATAGTGTCCACCATATTCCAAGTCTAATGGAAGTCCATTTACTGTACTGTTTTGAGGAATATTATAGTCAACTTCAATGTCTTCAAATACATCTCTGATTGCTGCGAGCCGTAAGGCGAGCAGCTCACTAATCTTGACGAGGTCTGGGCCGAGTTTATATGCGTTCACAAACTCGATTCTTAGGATTTCGTGGGCGATGATCTTCGGTATACGCAATGTCTACCGATCAGCGGCAGGCATTATTAAATTGTGCGCTACGCTACCATTGTCCATTGTGCCAAATGATTTCACTTCACATTTTAAGCATGCGACGTTATTGTCAACACTCACGTCACGCGTATAAAATTGAGCCATTAAAGATAGCAACAGCCGTTATTGCTTCAACAACCTAAAACTGTATAAATTGCCGTTCTTCACTTCAAGCAAGAGTGCTGACGCCATCACTCTTTAATGGCTCGATTTTATACGCGTGACGTCCATGTTGAGGAAAACGTCGCATGCTTAAGCTCTTTAATTGAAAATGCTTCGGACGATAACAAGTATTTTACTACTAAATAGTAAATGGTAGCAACTCGCAGCACTTCACTTTTGATAAAATTTTAGTCATAAACAATATATTAGTTGCATGATCTCTCTTGTGTACTGGAATTCTGTCAAATACATCTTCAATAGTGAAAATATACTTGCAATTCAGCAGAACAGCCTTCAGCAGTGATTTTGTAAATCATGTGGAACATTCTGATGGTAAGAAATAACATGAACTTTGTGCTGCAACATCCATTTGATGGTCAGTGAGTAGTTCATTGAGGAGATTTTTATTGTCCTTTGAAACATTTCTCTTGTTTCTCTGAGTGGCTGCAGTTGTAGACTCATTCTTTATAACATCCCAAATAGGAATGCAACAATTTTCGCCAGAACATTTACAACGTGTATGACACATCGTGCAACACTTGTGGTAACCTGTGTTGCAGGCTCTCTTGGGAGGGAGGAGGGCCTGCCCGAACGCCATGCAATTTTGCATTTACGTCCCTAGCTTAACCGACCCATTTAATTAACTAAGCACAATTTATTAACCGCGAATTTTATCAAGAAGCGATAGCGGGCGAGCAAAATGAATATCAAGACTATCAAGGACTTGTCTATGGCTCTATGCTGAAGTCTTAATTTTTTGTATCCGACGTGTCGGTGAGAGATCGTGAGATAATTCACTGAGTTGTGGTGCAAGCTGTAGCGAGCGCACTAAACGTACTAGGCTGGAGAATTGAAAATATGTTGGTCTGGCAAGTTGGTAAATCAACATAATTTTGAATAACAACAGGGTATTTCACAGATTATGCTCGGAGTCAGAAATTTATCAGTTATATCCTGGTATATCACCTGGTATAAAAATTAAATTCAAACGACTTCAAAGTAACAATAAATATTCACTTACGGAGTATAACGATAAATAGCTCGAAAAACTGTGAACGAAGCTGGAATGTTGACACTCAAGACTCGAGATAAAATATCTGTTAACAAAATCCCAATGCCGTGGCAATGACAACAATGAAAACTGAAGAGCCGTTGTGGCATTTGTTTACTTTACATGTTAAATCGACCAATCACAATTCTCAGCCGTCAGCGGCCGAGTGTGATCAAAATCACCAGGGCTTGCAGGCAGGCTCTCTTTCCTCTTCCTCTTCCTCTTCCCTCCCCCGAGAGCCGGCAACGCAGGCTACACTTGTGGTATTCCATGACATTCGTCTCCTTGGGTTGGTCAAATCCCTGCAGCAGAACTTGGCATACAGTTTTACAATGTTTTCGCATTTCTTCAAGTGATTGCCATTTTAGAGGAGAACTGCTTTAGATGGCAATGAATCTCTGCCTGCTCTACCCATTTCTTGGATGAAGTCTTCGATAAGCCGTGGTGGGCCAAAATGTATAAGAAGGCGTATATTTTTTATATTTACACCCATTCCAGGAGCAGTGCATGGTAGCAAAAACAACCCTGCAAATTCCATTTTGTTTGAAAAATGAACCAACAACTCGCTCTTGATTCTTCTTCAAAGTATTGTGGTGGTATATACCAATAACCATGTTTGCACCAACAGGTTCACTTGAAAGAGAACAGTAAGCATGTGCACCAAGTTCGAATTTGAAAAAAAAACCAAAAACGAAATAACATCCCACAGTCTTTTTTGAGATTTGCAGTATATTATAGTTTTACCCATATTAACACCATTCTTCTTAATCAAGTCAACAAGCCACCCAAAAGTACAACCTAAGTCATCAGTAACTTTTTTCTTACGTAGATAGATGTTGGGTCGATCAGGACTGACATAGATATACTCTGTACCTGGACGCAGAGACAAAGATTGTATCACAGTATCTTTAGTTTCAGAAGAAGCTGTTGCAGTTAGAGCTAATATAGGTGTATTAAAAGGAACCAAAGATCTCAGTTCTCCAAGCTTGCTAAAACACTCCCTGGTAGAGCGGCGGACCGGAATCCCGAAGGTGCGAGTTCAAATCCCGCTCGAGTCAGCCGAAATTTTTCGGTTGACTTTAGCAGTGTAAGACATCATGAAAAATTTACTTTCTGAAAGCTGCGGTTTTTGCTTTGACATTGCCATATCCCCGAAATATAAAAGTAAACATGTCATTTTTTACATATAGTTTGAATTACAGTATGCAACAACAGTATTGCGTATCCAATAGATTCATTTCTATTGTATTGCTAACTCGGTTTATACAGATTCGAATATAATTTCATGTCCAGTCTCAAGTATAGGATTTACCAGAATAACAGTGACATTGTTTTTCTGAAACACAGTGTCACTGTTAATATTGTCACTGGTAGGCCTATGAACGTATAATTATTTAATAATACAATTTTGATTTAAATCATGAAATAACGCAGGTTTGGATTAAGCATAGGATTAAGTTATTAAAACTCCTTCCTGGATCAGTATTCTGTGACTGGTACCACCAGTACATACACCACCCCAGTATTGATCCCGTCATTCACAAAGAACTTAGTTAAGGTGATAATAAATATATATAATAACGAATGAATCGATCTCTTACCATTTCGGAACAACATGCACCTCGTCGGTAACAATTCCAAATAAGTTGTCCTGGTAGAGTTTGCTTTGAAGCATTTCTCTCCATTTCTCATTCTTCACGATAGATTCAGGGCTTGCAAAGATAAGCGAGTATTCCCATTTATTATCCCATCTTCGTCAACAGAATTTCCTGACAGACAAGCTGCAGATATACCACGCGATTGCAGTTGAAGTATATGGGAAGAAATTAGTGCTACAAGGGGGAAAACAACCAACACGATCGGTTTCCAAGGATATGCCAAGAGCAGACAAACGAGCGCAGATGTCGGGAATAAGTTGGAAAATGAGTGATTTTCCCATTCCAGTTGGTAGAACTGCAAATACATCTTTTCTCAAAATAAATTGCGTAATAGCTAGAACTTGTTCCGGTCTAAGACTTTTAATGTCAGAAAACTTTGTTTTCACGGTTTGAGCGATGCAACTTGCAGCCATCAACAGTAACATTTCTCGAACATTGTCGTCCGCCATAATGACTATTCACTCCTTGATGAAATGTAAACCGGTTTATCGTTCTGTTTTCTTCCGTTGTAGATAAACAATAAGTGGGCTAGGGTCAAAATATGACCCTTGGCCTCTGATTGGTGCACGAATAAACAACATACAACCCGCGCCCAGAGGTTTTCCTGGCTTGGCGCTTGGCTCGCTTCGCTCGGCTTCGCCTCGGAACCAGGGTATGGGAATGATTACGCTTTGAGAAAATGTTCACTTTTGATAATTATTTATTGTCTAAGGAAACCACCTGTACTCATAGTAGGTGCTCTCCACTCTCCTTCGCTTTGCTCTCTTATATTTTTATTTTTGGAGTTGCGTAAAGAAGGTTAAGTATCATTAGTACTTTTGACGGCGGTAAACATTTATTTTAAGTAAATCTTAGCCTTAGTTATATCGTGTATTTGCTCAAGCGCACCCGCGTATTGAAATAATATTTGCGGTTTATGCGTAAACATTGAGGTTTAGCGCTCAGATGTAGTGGCAATATTTCTTCTCTGAATCGGTTAATTGTAAAATGATTTGTCTAAGATTAGAATGGGATTTCTGGTTTAAGACAGAGGTTGATAGGAGATACGCATAAACTAGGCACTCGTAGGTTTCATATCCCAATATGATAGCCTAGTCCATGCGCACTAATTATCCCAGTCTTGCCCAATCATGTCATTTCGGTCGACACGCGTTACGCCATGCGTGACACTATGCGTTAGTAGATGACTCCCCCCCCCCCCCACCCCCCATATACCGTAACAAGGGGATGCCGCCTCATTAAATATTCAGCGTGACTCACGCATGACTCACGCATGACTCGCGCATGACTCACGCCTGTGACATGATTGGGCAAGATTGGAATAATTATAGTATACATGAAGCTATATAAGCTCTGTTATTTCGTATTGTTGTTACTTTTCCTAAAGTGTTTTACCTGT